>JACEEZ010022358.1:0-32037 GCA_016584305.1 Chionoecetes opilio | reverse complement strand
TAACAAACTCCTAAAACAACTATAACCCACCCTTAAACCCCAAAACCCAACCAACTCCTATACAAAAAACAACCCAAACCTTACACACAACAATTACCACAACAACCCCTTACACCAAAAACCCCCAACCCCCTTCCACAACAACCCCTCACACACAACAACCCCTTACACATAAAAACCCCTACACACAAACCCCTTACACACAACTCCTTACACACAACAACCCTTAACACAACAACCCCTTACACCAACAACCCCTTCACACAACAACCCTTACACACAACAACCCCTTACACACAACAACCCCTCACACACAACAACCCCTTACACATAACAACCCTTACACCAACAACCCCTTACACACAACCTCCTTACCACAAAAAACCCCTTATACACACAACAACCCCTTATACACACAACACCCTTACACACAAAAACCCCCTTACACACAACAACCCTTACACCAGCAACCCCTTACACACAACGTGTACCCCCAATGCGGCCGCGGCCCCATGGGGCCCGCCTACGCAATATAAGTAACTTAGGGGGTTATAGTAGGTTGGGTTAGTAACTTTTGGGGGGTTTGGTTACGGTTAGGCTAGAAACTTGTAGGGGTTTAAAAGTGAGGTTAGGTTAGTAACTTTTAGGGTTATAGTGAGGTTAGATTTGAAACTTTTAGGGGTTTAGTGAGGTTGGTAGTAACTTTAGTGAGGTTAGGGTATTAAGTGGGGTTAGGTTAGAAACTTATAGTGAGTTAGGTTAGTAACTTTTAGGGGTTATAGGGGAGGTTAGGTTAGAAACTTATAGTGAGGTTAGTTAGTAACTTTTAGGGGTTATAGTGAGGTTGGTTGGTTAGGTTAGAAAATTTTTAGGGGTTATAGTGAGGTTAGGTTAGTAACTTATACTATCTTATGTTTAACATATAGTTATATATTTAAACATAACGTACAATAAACATATACGTATAACAATATTTTTGCTCCGCGCGACTTGCCCTCTATATATGTGGATCATACGGGCGGCCGCATGGGACGGCGGCCGCATAGGGTGGTGACCCAAACCCCAACAACCCCTTCCCACACAAAAACCCCCCCTTACACACAACAACCCCTTAAACAAAACAACAACCCCCTTACCACACAACAATTGGTGATAGTGATGAAGTGAAGACATTGTCTAGCCGCGCTCCTCTCACCCGCCACTGCCAGGCGCTCCCACAGGCATATCATGGCCCAAAAATAGGTCAAAAATGGGTGCTAAGCTCTCTGCACAACTTTCTTGCTGTATACATGAAGGATGCAAGTATATGCCACATCGCAAAAACAATCTATCAGAAACCCCCAAAAAATCTTCAAGTACTATATTTATCTCTTGTCTTTACGTCATCTGATCAGCGCGGAGAGAGGAGGCTTCCCTCTTACGTCACCGAGCCGTGGCGCATCGTCTGCCAGTTGCCAGCAGCGTTTTCGAAGCTCGGGGAAATTTACAGTTTTTGATTGGGGATTATTAAAAAACGGCTGACTGGATCCCAAAAGTGACAACATTTTGTTGATACACTCGATAATGGCTATACTCTAACTACATCAATCAGGATGATGAAATGGATTGGACGATTACTTTTTAAAACATTACAGATGGGTCCACGAGTTTTTAAAAAGAAGTGCTCAAATCACAGATAATTTCACTAATGGCATAATTTAAACATGTTTGAGGACTTGTCCAGAATGAAATGTTTGTGCAAGTAGTATAGTTATATTGGGTTTTTCCCAACATGCAGAAATTCAAGATGTGTTTACTTAACCATACATTTCACTCAGAAGTCTTTAAATTTTCCGACACTGCTTCAAGTTCAAATAACAAGAGAAAAAAAAAAAAGGAGAACGACACGTATGGGCAATAAGGTTGCACCGAGATAAAGACAACAGAACACAAGGAGGAAAAGGCCAGGAGTAAAGTGGACGAGGACTGCACGGTCATTTCTGAGACACTGGTTAAAAATAAGGAAAAACTTAAGAAAAAGGCTCCACGCTAAGCTGACCCAAAAGTTGGCTCTACGTATTATACTTACTGTCCTTACACATCTGTTTATATTTAATGAGTGCCGATCCTCACTTTGCCTACATGGCCGATTTAAATTTCAGGTTCTTGAGAAAAAATAAATCCATGAGATGCGCAATGGACGGCGAGTTTGAGAAAGTAGCGCGTATTTTAGTAGATATCTTAGAGTAGGTTAGGTTAGGTAGGTTAGGTCTGGTCTCAGAAAGATATCAACCAGATGAGGTGGTTTTTCAGTAGTGTCGCCAGGAGCCCTTCTGGCCCTCCTCCATGGTGCGCAGCAGCACCTGACCTCACCTACGGGATGCTGTAGAGGTAAAAATCCATAGGTATTTCCTTTCTTAAAATTCATAATACCATTTGCTAGTGTTTGTTTTTACAACTGTCAACCAACCCTTTCTCCTCACTATACATATCTGACATGTCTCCTCATCTTCTTTAACCCACTTTCTATTCACCTCCACATATTCCTTTCCATACTGCTATTCAACGCTTCCTATGAGAACATATGAAATCCTTTTTGCATTATTTGCTATTTAACTACAACAACTTTTTCAACAGATGATGTTACAGCAAACATATTGAGTCCCAGATGTCCAAGCCTCAAAATGCCCGCAAGTCGTAATATTTTAGGAATCATTTGCTGTTCCTCTACAATGCATTATTTTAGATGTTTAAGTGACTAAAAATCAGACGCATTTTTTTTGCATATTAATTTTAAAAATATTCATTTCTATATCTACCAGTCGTCTCATCATCACTCTTGCATCTTTTCGCTTTCTACATACTCCACACTAGCCTCCATTTATCGGGGTTCATCATCCTCTCACACTCACGCTATATTCAACCTATAATGTATATTCTTTCTTGTCATCTCCTCTCACCCATTTGTTCAAGGTTTCTATCTTTACCATCTCAGTGTTCTGTGCTTCATCACCATCACCATCCACAGCTCTTCCTTCTCAAATTACTATAGACATATCCCAAATCTTCCATATACATTTATATTACTTCGTATATCGTATTATTGTTAGTAAGTTATATGCTTATGTACATGTGTAACACTTTCCATATTCTCAGGTCACAAATAAAGGCTCCTACGAACACCATCTACAGCCTGCTTATGCATACAGCAATGGTTAGGGAGACTGTGAGAACACCACCCACACTGATGCGACGGCTTGCAAATGTTCTGTGCCCCGAAGGTGCTTGATTTTTTTGAAAAAATGTTTGGATCTTTTCTTTTATTCGGGAAGGAATTACACTTGTAAATAGGGATATAAAAAATGGCCATAAAGAAATTTCAAGAAACGAATATTTAGTACATTAATGTTCCACTTAGTGACAAGAAGAATGCTCGTTCCCTGTGTTCAGCCTCTTGGCATAACCAAAAAAATCCTTCTTTAATAGTCAATAGAGAATGGTACAATATTTTTATGACTCCCCCATCATTTTAAGAGCCTCAGGAGCACTATTTGAAGTTAAGAATATAAGTTAGGGAGAATATTCATTTCATGGGGCTCCTGTGAAAATGTTTTTTGTTGTAAAATAATGAGGAAAAGATTAAACTGCCCCTAAATTGACAAATAACAGATGTGTGAAGAGAGACTTTTAAAATGAGGTACTCCTGCGCTCAATAATGACTCCAACTGTGGCAACTGCTTTCACGCATTCCATTGTAGGCTCGCTGCCCCAGTAAGCTGTCCATACAGCAAAATTTGTATATGAGGTGGGGTAGACCTATTTCATTGCTTTTTTCATTCAAAATTTCGAGGAGAGTTTAGTTAAATCTTGCCATATGAAATTCGTAACGAGTATCAGCACATATTATCAGTCATGGAGCAATGCCACTTACTAAGTGATAACTTTGTGTATATAGTTGGTTGGACATGCACAATATTTTGATACACATGATTGTCAAAATTGCAGGTAGTATTTGTTTAGATTGAAGTCATCATTAGGTCGCAGCATTTATTTAATTTTTTCAAAAGCTGAGAGTACATGTATTGTAAATAATTAATTTTGGGCGGGCTCTCCATACCCATCTGTAAATGTTTGATGCACTTTTCAGTCGGAGGCGATTTTTCCTGGCGAGCTTGAGAAAGCACTGTTGGGGACGAGAGTCCCTGGGCCCAACGTTAGTACTCTCAGAAAATCACACGTTTGTGTCTCCTTTGCTTTGTGGTTCAGCCATAACCAAGGCAATTCGTTCATATATGTCTTACTAGATGTTTTATACCCTTCATTGAAAAATTATGGAGGTACATAGCTTGAAAGGCAAAAAAATAAGAAATAGTTAATTGAAGCATTAAACAAGTACTTTTTTTGTTTACAGTGTGTCAACAAGATTTCATCTAACTGTTTGTTCTATTTTTTGTCATTGGTTTATAATGTGTTTTGCAAAGATGCCTCTGCTTTGTGCTACTGCATGTAGCCTTTTGTAGCCTAACTGTATCTAAAGCTGTTCCTCTTGTATTTCTCCCTGCTATAAATGTTTCCTCCACTTATGTTGCAATGCATTCTAACGGCTACATATGGCTGGCCTTACCTGATATAGCCTAATTTGCTTGTAATAGTTATATAATTTAGTATTTTTATTTATTTTCATTTTTATTTATTTATTTTATTTGTGTTGTGTTTTTTTCCCTCATTTCTGGCCGTTGGTATCTGTCATCATTTTTTTCTCAAGCTCTGCAGACAACACTAGGTTTGTGCTGTTTGTTACAGATGTTTTCAATATGGTTCCACTCTTTTTCATTTGCAGTAGCTCTAATGCTTATAAATCTGCCTAAATCTTATTGGTTCTATGTCGTGTAATATTGTCGTGTACATACCTTTTGGTGCCGTTTTGCCCATTTGTGATGTAGCTAAATCTTTTGGCTTGTTTTTTTTGTTCTCAACTGTAGGATTGTTTGATGATGCATAACGTTGCCAATCATTTGTAAAGGTTTCTAAACTAAATCTTAATGTGTTTTCTGTCAGGTGGTGGCAGAGGTTTTGCAGCAAACTCAGGTGTTTTTCTCGTGCTATGCTCACAGTGTCTTTTACTGCTGCCATTTTAATGCATTATGATTTTCTTTTTGTGATCCCTTGTATAATGCAACTAACTTCGTTTTTCTCCTGCCATGCATTGCAATTCTATAGGCGGTGTTGTTGTTGTCGGTAGCTGCATGTAAAAGAGTAATGATCTTACTGTTCTGCTTTGTTTACATATCAAGTATTGCATCATGTTCCTGCATGATTTGTAAACCTCCCAATACCTGCAGATGTAATAGAAATTTGATTACATTTTGCTACCATATGCTACTATTGCTTTATATGATTTATTTCCTTGTCAACTAGATATCCAAATATCTATGATTTCTTTGAAGGTACTATAACCTAAAAGAAATAAAAATTTGGATAGTATATATATCATATATAGAGGAGTGCGGATATGTATGAGTATTTGAGTTACCCATCGATTCCGTCCGCCCTCTAATGCTTCCGTTCTCTGTCTTTACCACTATTCCCGCGGTTTGCGGTAGAAAATTTATTCTACAACATATATTACTGGGAGGCTGACCTAATCAAAACCCAGGTCTATCTCATCCAACACAATACCCCCAAACTATCAACTAACTAGGATACATTCTCGGTGGATATGGGTTGAAATCGCTGTAGCTTTTATATCAATACTCGCCTTCCTGTGAGCCGAAGTGGTCAGGGCGGGGGGGGCAGGGTTGATCGAAGAGGCCGCCCGTGAAGGACAGAGGCAGAGGGCTGGAGTCGGTGTGCTTTGTATGGCGGTCAGTATGGTTCCACACCAGTAAACTTGACGACGCGGCGAGATATTCAGTTGTCCGTATTTAACACGTCCTTTGATTTTAACCTATGTGCAAAGGTCTAATATATAGCCACGTATATTTAATAAGAGATGTTTGTTCTCTCACGGAGGGTTGGAGTGTACTGATTCTCCCGGTGGGCAGCGGGCACGAGAGACCGCTACAAAATACCACCACGTGTACATTCCCAGTGGCTAGAAACAATCTAATGGGCTGCGACCAATGGTTCCGCCGCTTACCACTAATGTGTCTATTCTTAGGCTCAAATGCTTAATTTCTGGGAAGTTATATTATATTATCCCCAGTAACTTATAATTTACTTAATTACTTGAACTAATTACCATTACCATTATAATTATGTCTTACATTCCTACGCACCGCCCCTTTGATTGAGCGGATAATACCTCCCTCTACAGGTGGGGGGAAACAACCACCACTCTACCAATTATTGAGGGAAGGGGTTGGTGGATATTTCCACAGATGCCGTGGCAATCGCTTGCTGTTGAAACTTTAACTACATGACTCACGCTTCCTTGTTCTCTATCGTCGCTTCCTTGGGCATGACGGAGACGCCGCGAGCTCGGGCCCGGAATAGCGTTGGGAAGGACCTTCGGCAGGATCTGCCCGGAGGGGACGCTTCCCCCGCCCGCCCGATGGCGTTGTAACAGGTGAGGTGTCACGGATTACTAGCGGACCTCACACTAGTTTGGGTGTAATGTGTGCATGTGTGATCCTGATTTACCGTGTGTGTGAGAAAGGGCCGCCTTCCTCCCGCCCACCGGTACGTGGCCTGTAGTACACGGACTATGGAAGTGTTCGTGTCTCTTGGACGGCCGGTGAAGAGGTCGGAGAGTTTTTATGACTGTATTGTAGGAGTTTTGACTGTGAGTACAGGAACAAAAGGAAGTGGAGTGTTTTCTTTCCTTGGGTGTGTGGCATGTTGTTAAAGTGAGTGTCCCGGTGACCATGCGGGTAACTGGCGTAGAACCCGCCCGGTAACACAACGCTCTCCCCCCTCCTATACAGACGCGACCTGTAAGTAAGGTTGTTACGACGGTGGCAGGTAAAAGTTCGTAACGTAATATTTTTGTTGTTTGTTGTGCCCTTTGCAACCCTGCTGCCAGATGTGCTCGATGTAACGCTAACGTCTCTGGTAGAAGCGGAGGTAATGGTTAACGTAATGGGGGAATTATTTACAATTTATTATATGTGAACCACTGCGTCTAGATTTGACCTAGATGACCTCTAGGTCAATATCTAGACACGGGGGGGGGGGAACATCTAGGCTTCGTTGACATGAAGCACCAATATAGGAAAATAGCACTTTTTATGTTACGTTTTCCAGCGAGCTAGCTAAACTGTTGTGTATGTGTACAAGGTGCGGGGACGCATATGCTTCCGCATATATGAAGTATCACGGAGGTGAACAGAGCTGCAACATGCGTGTTGGCCAAACGTAAATTATCATGCAGAATGGCGACGTCATGCATTTCTTTCGCTTGCACGCACTTTATCAGCGCTTGCAGGGCTCAGCTCATGCATCATCATCGTAAGAGCTAGTCAGGGCAGTGTCTATAGACAGTACACGCTGTATGGCGCGACCGTGAATCGAACAGACATGATTTTTTCTCCGTGTATAGTAATAATTTAGATCTTCCCCCACTCCGTCGATGCACTTTTTAATCCTGTCTCGACCTGGTATCGAGCCAACTCTGAGCCATAACTTCGGGGAGCCAGGGATCATCCCCACACCCACATCACGCGACAAGACCAAGACCAAGACAAAATCTAACCGTGGTGCTCAGACCGGGTCTCGAGACCAAGACCCGTCCTCGAGACCTACACCTGCTTGTACGCTGACCAGGAGGATGGAAGAGCCGACGGCATGGTTGAGTCCACCGGAGCACCTGCGGCTGGCAGACGGTGTGTCGGTGGGCCGGAGTTCGTAGGAAGCCGGGCCAGGAGTCAGGTCACTGTTCCTTGTGGCTAATTCTCAGACGAGTCTCGCACGGTACCTGCTGGGTTCGCAACTGGGCCCATGTGAAGAAGGTGGCCCTAGTCAGGGGCAGCGAGGTAGTTGAAGAACCGCTGCTGAAGGTCCCCCTACCGACCCCCCCTGATTGACTTGCGCAGAGGAGCGTCACTCACCTCACCTCGTGGCGCAGGAGGAGATGCGCGGCACCCTGAGGGAAGTAGCTGGTGCCGTCCAAGCGAGGGTGCTGGACCTGGGCATATTGCCTGTTAAAGCCCAACTTAAGACGAGAACCCCCCTGCCCATCAGACCGCCCCGGTTATCGGGCGGAGGGGCCAGCCAGGCGGGAAGATGTCAATCGGGCAGTGAAGGAGCTGTAGGCGCAATGGGTGTGGGATAGTTCGATAGCCGTGGTCGTCGGTGTGGTGCTGGGTGACCAGAGGACTGCGTCGGGGCGCTTCTGTGTTGATTCCCGGGCGCTCATGACGCCCCAGGAAGGACTCCTACCCTTTGCCGCGCTCGAGTGATACTCTGGACGCCCTGGCCAGCGCCCGTGGTTTCTTCACTCCTGAACTTAAGTCCGGGGTACCACCAGTGGAGGAACACACCCACGACGCATTCCTCCTTTGGACCAGGGGATCTTGAAATTCCCGTTCTGCCCTTCGGTCTGTGTAACGCGCCAGCTGCTTTTGAGCGGTTGATGGAGAGGGTATTGGAGGGCATGCACTGGAGAACGGCCCTCGTCTACCTCGACGATGTGTTAGTTTTTGAGGTACTTTCGGGAAAGCTGGAGCAGCTGAGAGAGGTCGGCAGCGGCTGGGGCTGCCAACTCAGGCCGAAGACGTGTCCTCCTTTTCACCTGATCTGCCGTTCTGGGCACATGTCGGCAGAGACGGGTGAAAACCGACCCCGAAGGTTGCTGTGGTGCGCAAGTGCACCGTCCCCACCAGCGGGGCTGATGTCCGAGTTTTCTTGGGCCTATTGCACCTCGTCACCGGGCGCTTGTCCCTGATTCGCCCGTGTCGCTCCTCTCTCCACCACCTCACCAGGAAAGGGCACTTCGATGAGTTAGGCTTGGTCAGGAGGCCGTTTGAACAGCCTGAAGCGTGCCCTGGTCCGAAGCGCCGGTGCTCTGTCCCAAACCAAACCCGGCCAGCCCTACATGTTGACCAGGAGATGCCATGCCGAAAGATCTTGGCGCCGGTGCTTGTCGCCAGGTGAAGATGGGAGAAGCACGTGGTAGCTACTACAGTGGTAACTTTACTGGCCCCAACCGTACTTTGGCTGCGTGACCATAAAGGATTCTGGCAGTAGGGGCGCACGGAATACTATCCATCTTTACTTATTATGGCGCCAGTTCACGTCAGACAGCCACGCGCCTGCCCAGTGGCTGAACACCCTCAAGGCACCTGAAGGGCAGTTGGCACGGTGGCTAGGGCGTCTGGAGGCAGTACCAGTATGAATCCACATCTGCGCCCCGCCGCATCCATCACAATGCAGATAGCCTAACCGCCGCCGTGTGATCCTGGGTTCTCACATTGCTCTAAGGTAGAGGAGCGTGTGATTGTGCCGGCGGCTGCAGTTGTGGTGAGACACTGTGGATGCCGAGGAGCAGTGGCTCGCACCGAGAGAGAATGTGGGATCTCGCTCCCTTGATCCAGTGAATGAAGAGTCCTCAGAGCGCCCCAGCAGACAGGAAGTGGCACCCGATAGCCCACGTCACTAAGCACCTGTTGGCAGCAGTGTGCCATGCTGCAACTGGAGGATGAATTGCTGCAGCGGCGATGGATTATAATCTGGCGGCCGAGTTACTGATGTGTGGTTGCCGCGCGCCTTGAGGCGGGACTTGCTACGCGAGTTGCCGTGGTGTTACCACGGCCACCTACGGGGAAGAAGACCTTGGCATTTGAGGCAGCGCTCTATTGGGTTGCATGAGGCGAGCGTTGTCACGATACAGTCGACTAGCACAGGCCTTTAGAATGATTTTGTTTAAGCCTTGGTGCGGATATATACTATGTAATCGGGATTTAGTATTTAGGTATATTGACCAGACACCGAGCCCCGATCGCCTTCAGTTCGACTCGCGAGACAAGAGAACGAGAAGGAGAACGCGAGAGAGGCCGACGTGCAGGAACCCTATTCTATCGACGGTCCCGAGTTGGTGTGGCCCACGGTTCGTAGTGACCCGAGAGTAGTTTGAGGGTTCGACGGGGGGACAGGTAGTGTGAGTGGCCGACCGTCCTCCTCATCCCCGTGTGCAGGTCGCCCTAGTCAGAAGACGCTGGTGCGTCGAGCTTTCCGCCCTCTGGTGCGGTGACGCCCTCCCTCATCTTGCGAGCCCGTGGTGTGGCTCAGCGTCCGTGTGCCCCTGGGAGGTGTTGGGCGTGCAACCATTATCGCATCCTTCCTGCCTCGCCTCCGTCTCTCTGCTACGTCCTTGTGGAGTTGTGCTACTGAGATTACCGTCATTAATATGAAATTACTTTCTATCTTCTCACCACCAACACTGTGCAGCGAACTTGAACTGGTCCCAGACAGACCCTGGAAGAGTGACTAATGGATTGGTGTGTTGTTAAGAGCTTGAAGTGCAGACGTTAGTAGTGCAATGAGTTAATACTAAGCAATGAAACGTGGCTTGAACTCGGAAAAACAGCGTTTAGGAATATGAAGGTGAGGACTTAAGGACTTTATTGGGCGAGAACTCTCTGACCAGGAGCGGAGCTTCGAGTACAGCTTCGCGATGAGAGCGACACACTGAAGGAGGAGCGACAATCACGATGAGGGAGCCAGTTACGTTAGGAGGAGCGACAGTTACGTGGGGAGCGAGCACAGTTACGTGAGAGGAGCGACAGTTACGTGAGAGCGACAGTTTACGTGAAGAGGAGCGCGTTTACGTGAAACTCTGAGCGATTGAGATGACGAGTGAAAAAGAGCTGTAGCTCGAAAACTCTCCTGGCTCGTTCGCAGACCTCCGTGAACGAGTACGTGCTCAACCCTTGCCGTGGTCAGTTGTTTATTGCCACCCCGACTCTCAAACTACCCAAATACGATGAAAGTTAATAAGTGGACATGTACTTGAACGGTTGAGCGGTAGTGCTTAACTATCCACAAGTGGGATGAAGAAATGTGGTCAGTGAATTTTTAAGTCCTCTTGTAAGGATATGAAATATTCCACTGTTCTCAATGTTCCGTAGGAGTATATTTATTACGTAGTAAGCGTAGCGACATGTAGACTTACGTCTGGCAGCGACAAATATAGCTCGCTGCCATGTCAGTAGCTAGTACGGTAGAGGACGGACACACTGATTTGCTCTAGCGTCCCCCTTCTTGTATTATCCTATATAAAATAGAAATAAGAACTACCATAAGCTTCCTAAGGACTTGACTTATCCCTGGATTACTCGGATAAGGGGGATAAATTGTCCCGATACATGGCGCATTGAGACGGCTTCCTACAGGCGAATTTTGGTGAGCGAAGCACGTAAGAAGCCGCTTCTTATGGCTCTGTCGGCTTCTCTCTCGTTTCGTGCTCGCCAGAAAACGGCTGACAGAGTGGGGTTCGAGGCTATCCCGCTCGGCGCTCACAGCTGATAATTGTAAACAAAAACCACCGTGACGAAAGTGTAACGTCGAATGAAACACGCCTTAATAAGTTACGATAACTGACGTGACGATATTTTGAATGGATCACACCACATCCTTCACATTTAATGTTTTTTTGCTCCATAAACCAAGGACTAATTAAGGGCAAGGTAAAGAGGCGGGCACCTCGGACATCATTGGGCTGGCTGGTCGAGTTTCCCATTAGTGACTTTTTTTTATTCTGCGCACCTGATGACGTCAGGGTATAATGAAGGATTTCATTACTGGCTCATCTAGCCCGCCATTTTGGTGGTTGGGCTGATTTATATTTTGCTTGAAGTCGGGGGCTGTTTTTCATCTTGGCTAATTTTTGGCATTAAAATAATCTCTCTCTCTCTCGTCTCGCAGACTTAATGATTACTGTATGGTTATGGGCTCAAACAATACTTTTTCCAACTTTACTTTTAGAGTTTTTTTAACACTGCAAAAATATGTGCAGCTAAACTCTATTGGAGAGCTAGAAAGAATGATCACGTTACTCCTATCATACAAGATTAAGAGTGGTTAACAATTAAAGACCGATATAGATTTTTGAAAATGTTTCGCTGTTATAAGGCTGTCATGGGTTGTATCCGGAAGTGGTAAAATCTAGTTTTCCATGTGTCAGGGAAAATTCAGCCAGTCACAAGGCAGCTAAGACCTTTATGTGGCCAAGAGCCAGACAGCTGGTGCCAGACCCTCACTGTCAAAGGCCTTACTAGGAACAATTTGCCTATTGCATCATTAATTATGGAAGTCTACCTTTAAGTCTTGACTTATAATTTACTTTTTTATTGACCCAGTGAACATATAATTTGTTTCCTTCCCATAATCAAAAGCAGTTTGCATATGTTCGTAGTATGTTTAACGATAGTTGAAGTGACTTTAGTTCTTATTGTTTATGTTTAATTAATTTCCTTTTATGTTTTCGTTTGACTTTATTTATTATTTTTTTAAATTTGGTGGAACTTTCCAGAAAGTTCATTTTTAGTATATAGTGCCTAAAGAACCTCTGTGTATGATAAGTTTGATAGTCAAACCATGTTTCAGAATAAATATTACCTATTATTTATTTACTCCCCTCTCACTCTTCTCTCGAGTCCTTCTCCTTCATCTTCGGTCGGATAACACTTCATGCAACGGCACATACATACTGAAACAGAGACGGTGTTACTATTTCGATTAAACCCTTGCCATGCAAAGGAATAGAGACAGACAGCATTATGAGTGTTGGTTCATAACAATGACATAGTCATGTCATAGTTTTCATCATCCTAATTTTACCGATATTTGCCACCTTTATAGATAAACAGGTAAATATACAAGAGAATGCAATAATTATAATATAAAAAGTATGTTTATTGTGTGGATGTCCTTTATAGAGCTTTTATACGGACAAGTAAAAATTAATACCAATCAAATAATCCAACTATAACTACAAATAAAAATTTTATTAAAAACTCAGATTTATGCACAAAGGACCGTGTAATACTGATTGGTCCGATATTGCAACCAAAGTAGCCAGTAATCGATTAATTCCATATTCAACAAATACAATTTCTCATAACTAGTTTCATATTTGGTATTTCCTATTGTGGCGACACTCTGTACCACATACCTAATCCTAATTAATGTCACCAAACCGAACTATTAGGTATACCTATCACTGTCTTCCTGTAGTACTTTCTCAAAGTTTAGTGTATACACGGAACCCTCGCTTTTACGGACCGTATTTAGATAACATATCGGCTTCACTACTTTTTTTCTCTGCCAGTCCGGAATAATGCGTGCTTTTACGATAGTTCAGTATATGCGTTGTACGGTGCTGATTGTTTTTAATTGCCCCTGTATTCGTGTCGTATTTGTGATGGCTGCATGTATGTAAGGTGGTCCGAATTTCGTCAGATTACGGACAAGGTTCACGATACACGGATTATCGGAAATAGGAACTTTCACCTCATATAACGACACAATTTGTTATATGCGAAAAGTTCGATCACTCGCTATTAGAATCCCGCAGCCTTTCCCCAAGATTGTTCGTCAAAGCGAGGGTTTACTGTAGCTCATTACCACACCATTAATTAATAGTATGTCAACATACGAATCAGGTACACAAAAATACCCATTAATCCTTCGTTCATATAAACAACTACTAATTTTAACAAAATATACACTATATTGTAAATCTTAAGAACAAGGCTCCACCCCTATCTTCTTCTTCTTCTTTAGCTAAAGCTTGGGGACATGGTGGTTATCTGGGTTTTTTGGTGGGGGAGCACACACATAAGGGAAAAATGGCCCTCCAAAAAAGCATAAATAGGACTGTTCACAGTTTCATAGACTTTTCGGGCCATTTTCCTTATATGTGTGCTCCCCCACCAAAAACTCCGGTTTCCACTTGTCCCACAACTTGTTAGCTATCAGAAGCAGAAGACGATAGGGGTGGAGCCCTTGTTCTAAGATTTCCATATAGTGTATATTTTGTTAATTAGTATGTTTATGAAAAAGATTAATGGTATTTTTGGGGGGTGTCCCTGATTCCTTATGTTGACATACTATAATTAAATGGTGTCAATGATGTCAGTAAAACCCTCGCTTGACGAACAAATTGGGGAAGGATGCGGATTATAATTATCCCAGTGATCGAACTTTTTCGCTATAACAAATTGTGGTCGTTTATCTGAGTGAAAGTTCCCTATTTCCGACTAATTCCGTGTACGTGACTTTTGTCCGTTACATCTACGAAAGTTCGGTTACATCTTACATACATGAGCCATCAAAATACTACCGATCCAGGGCAATTAAAACAATCAGAACCGTACACGCATATACTGAACTTATTCGGTAAGCACGCATATACCGACGGCAGAAAAGTCTTGAGCCGATATTTGTATCTAAATTAAGGTCCGTAAAGCGAGGGTTCCGTGTATACACTAACTTTGAGAAAGTACTAACAGGAGCATCAGTGTATAGGTTATACCTATACGTTCGGTTGTGACATTAAGTAGGATTAGGTTATGGGTCAAGTGTTTCTGACATATAGGAACTACAAAATTTGAAATAGTTTATTAGAAATGTATTTGTTGAATATGATGTTAATCGTATTTACTGGCTACTTTGGTTGCAATTATCTGGACCAATCTAATTACACTGGTCATTTGTTGTCATTAAATTCTGAGGTTTTATAAATTTTTTATTTTTAGTTTATAGTTTATTATTTGATTTCTGTTATAATTTTTTTACTTGCCTTATAAAACTTCTATAAAGGACATCACATCAATAACATACTTTTATATTATAATTCTTTGACATTTCCTTGATATATTTACCCTTTTGTAGCTATAAGTGGCAGATATCTGTAAAATTTAGGATGAAATTGACATGACTCTTGTCCCTGTATGACAACACTCATATGCTGTCTGTCTCTATTTCCTTTCATGGCAGGGTTTAATCGCATAGTACACGTCTATGTTTTCGGTATGTATGTGCCGGTTGCATGAATGTTGTCTCGCCGAATATGAAGGAGAGACCCTGAGAGAGGAGTGAGAGGGGAGTATCAATAATAAATATCTTATTTCCATGAACAGGGTTTTAACTATCAAACTTACATCACAGATGTTCTATGCAATATTATACTAAAAATGAACTTCTTCTGAAAGGCACGCCTTAAAACAAATACATAAAAGAAAGTCAAACGAACATAAGGAATATTATAACATTAAACATAGAATAAAAGTCCAATTCAAAATATCTTAAATACTACTAACATATGCAACGGCTTTTGATATGGGGAAACAAATTATAGTTCACTTAGGGTCAATTAAAAGTAAATTTATAAGTCGACTAAAAGTGTAGACTTCATATTAATGATGCAATAAGGCAAATTGTTCCATAGTTAAGGCCTTTGTACAGTGATGGGTCTTGGCACCATCTGTTCTGGCTCGTGCACATAAGGTCTTTAGCTGCTGTTTGTACTGGCTGTGTTTCCGGACATGGAAAACTAGATACCACTCCGATACAACCCTTGCCAGCCTTATACCGCGAAACTTTTTCATAATTATCGGTCTTTTAATTGTTAACCACTTTAACTCTTTTATGATGATAACGTGGATTACTTCTTTCTAGCTCCTCAATGCTAGTTTAGCTGCAATATTTTTTGCAGTTTTTAAAACTCTAAAAAGTAAATTGGAAAGTATTTGTTGGTCCCATATCCCATCGTATTCATTAGCTGTAGATGAGAGAGAGAGAGATTATTTTATGCCAAAAAATTAGCCAAGATGAAAAAACAGCCCCTTCTTCCAAGCACAAATATCGAATAGCCCACCACCAAAACTTGCGTGGCGATGATGGCCAGTTTAATGAGAATCCCTCATTATACCTGACCCTTGTCATCAGGTGCAGGCAGTTAAAAAAAAATAGTCCTAATGTGGAACTCGAACCCACCACCCCATATGAGTCGCGTAGGTGCCCGCCTCTTTACCTGCCCTTTAATAGTCCTTGGTTTTTGAGCAAAAAACAGTAAAGTGAAGGATAAGTGTTGTGATCCCTTCACAATAATCGTCAGTCCAGTTATCGTGACTTTATTAATGCTTTCATTCGACGTAGCACTTTCGTCAGTGTGGTTGTTTTGTTTACAATTAGCACTGTGAGCGCCTAGCGGCGAGCTCGAACAACCGACTTGTCGCCGTGTCTGCGCGGCCACGAAACGAAGAGAAATCCGCAAGAAGCCTAAGAAGCCGCTTCTTAACGGCTTCTCTCACCACAAATTCGCCTGTAGAAGCCGTCTCACTGCGCCATGTATCGGGAAACCATGTATCAACCTTATCCGCCGTAATCCAGGGATATCAAGTCCTTAGGAATCTTCTTGTAGTTCTTATTTCTATTCTATATAAGGAATACAGAATGGGGGACGGCGTAAGAGCCTCAAGTGTGTCCGTCCTACCTTGCTACTCTGCTACTGGACTATGGCAGCGAGCTACTATTTTCGCTGCCAGACGTAAAGTCGTCCTTGTCGTACGCTATACTACGTAAATAATATATACTCCCTACTGACTGAATACAGTGGAATATTTTCCTATCCTACGAAGGGACTTAAAATTCACTGACCACATTGTTCTTCATCACCTTGTGGATCGTGCATACCGCTCATACCGTTCCAAGTACTGTCCACGTCCATCTAACTTTTCATCGTATTTGGTGTTTGAGAGTCGGGGTGGCACTACAACGGACACGGCACGGGTTGGCAGCTTTACTTCGTTCACGGAGTTCTGCGAACGAGCCATGCGATTTTTTCGAGCTCCAGCCCTTTTTCTAATCTCGCCATCTCAAATCGCGCCAGAGTTTCAACGTACTGTCGCTCCTCTTCACGTAAACTGTCGCTCTCTTCACGTAACTGTCGCTCCTCTTCACGTACTGTCGCCCTCCCCACGTAACTGTCGCTCCTCCGCACTGTAACTGGCGTCCTCCTCCGTGCTTTCGCTCCTCCTCACGTGTTTGTCGCTCCTCATCGCGACGCTGTACTCGAAGCTTCCGATTCCTGTCAGAGAGTTCTCGCACTAAAGTCCTTAGTCTTCACCTTCATATCCTAACTCGTTTCGAGTTCAAGACACTGTTTCATTGCGTCGTATTAGCTCATTGTCACTAGTAACGTTCTGCACTTCAAGCTCTTTACAACCACCAATCACTGTCCTTCTTCCCGGGTCTGGCCCAGGGTCAGTTCCTGCACAAGTGGTGGTGGTGAGAATGATAGAAAGTCATTTTTCATCTTTATGACGGTAACATCTCGTAGCCAAATCCACAAGGCCGTAGCCGAAGACGTGAAGGGCGAGGCAGGGGATGGCGCTTAATGGTATGCACGCCCAACACCTCCCAGGGTGTCACCGGACGCTGTCCACCCCACGGGGCTCCGCAAAGATGAGGGAGGGCGTCCACCGGGCACCAGAGGGCGGAAGCTCGACGCACCACGTCTCTGCCTAGGGCGACCTGCACACGGGATGAGGAGAACTGGTGCCCCTCCACCTACCCTGTCCCCCGTCAGAACCCTCAAACTCCTCTCGGTACCGAACCTTGGCCACACACTCGGGGTACCTCGATCGAGATGGGTCCTGCACCGCTGCTCCTCTCGCGTTTCTCCGTCTCGTCTCCTTGTCTCGCGATCGAAACTGAGTTCGACTCGTGGCTCCGGTCTGGTTCATAACCTAAATACTAATCCCGATTTACTAGTTATACTTCCACCACAGGCTTACATAATCATCTTAAAGGCTGTGGCTAGTCAGACTGTATCTTGACACGTCTCGCCTCATGTCCACCCATATAAGCGCTCCTCAACTGCCCAAGGTCTCTTTTCCCCTAGGTTGGGCCGCTGGTACACCACCGGGCTAACTCGCGTAGCAAGTCCCGCCTTCAAGGCGCGCGGCACCAACACCACTCAGTAACTCAGCCGCCCCCGAGTTCTCCCTCGCCGCTGCAGCACTCCTCCTCCAGTCCGCACCTGGCCCACTGCTGCCACAGGTCTTCGTGACGGCTCTCTGGTGCCCACTTTCCTGTCTGCTGGGCGCTCTTGGCGACTCTTTTCATTCACTTGATCAATGGAGCGAGATTCCACATTCTCTCTCTGTGCCTGACGCCACTGCTCCTCGGCTCCACAGTGTCTCCCACACCTGCAGCCGCGCACATCACCGCTCCTCTATCTTAGAGCATGTGAAGAACCCCAGGCTCACACGGGCTGTCGGCTTAGCTATCTCATTGTGATGGATGCGGCCGGGGCGATGCTGGACTTCGATACTTGTCATGCACCAGCCGCCTAGCCACCGTGCCAACTGCCCTCAGGTGCCTTGATGGGTTTCAGCCACTGTCAGCCGCGTGGTCCTGTCCTGCGGAACTGGGCGCCATATAAGTAAAGATGGAAGTATTCCGTGCTCCTCACTACTAGCCAGAGCTCCGTTCTGGTCACGCAGCAGTTACTTTTGGGCCCCAGTAACTTACCAACTTGTATGAGCTACCACGTAGCATCTCTCCCCTCCTTTCACCTGCGACCGCACGGCGCCAGATCTTCGCACTGGCATCGGTGTCCAACATGTAGGGCTGGCCGGGTTTTTGGGTTTGGGCAGCAACCGGTGCTCGACCAGGTCACGCTTCAGCTGTCAACGCCCCGGCAAGCACTCCTCCATTCGAAACTTGCCCCTTTCCTGGTGAGTGGTGGAGAGAGGAGGCGACACGGCGAACTCAGTACAAAGCGCCGGTGAATTCTGGTGCAAAGGCCCAAGAACTCCGGACATCATCCCGCTGGTGGGGACGGGCCACTCCTGCACCACAGCAAACCTTCTGTGGTCGGTTTTCACCCGTCGCTGCCGACGATGTGCCCCAGGAACGGCATCTAGGCTGGAAAAGGAAGACACCTTCTTCGCCGAGTTGGCGGCCCGCAAGCCGCTGACAGCACCTCTCTTCATCTTCGCCAGCTCTTCCTCGAAAGTCCTCCAAAAACTAACACATCGTCGTGTATACGAGGGCCGTTCTCCAGTGCAGTCTCCTCCAAGCCCCTCTCATCCAACCGCTCAAGCAGCTTTGCGCCCGTACACAGACGAATGCATACGGTGATTTCCAGAGCCCCTGGTCCAAAGGAGAATGCTGTCTTGGGTTTGTCCTCCTCCACCTGGTGGTACCCCCGACTTAAGGTCAGGGTAAGACCCAATGGCGCTGGGCCAGGGCGTCCAGATATCATCGATGCGCGGGCAAGGGTTGAGTCCTTCCTGGTGGCGTCATTGGCGGCCCTGTAATCAACACAGAGCGCCTCGAGCCGTCCTTCTTGGTCACCACACCCCCACCGACGACCACGGCCTGATCTTGACCTCTCCACTACCCCTTGCCGCCTCCAGCTCCTTCACTGCCCGCTGCATCTCTTCCCGCCTGGCTGGCGCGATTACCCGTGGGGCGGGTCTGTTTGTCGGGAGGCTCTCGTCTTAATTTGCTGCTTTAACCGGCCCTACTGCCGCGTCCAGGGTCACCCTCGCTGGACGGCACCAGCTTTACTCCCTCAAGGTTGCCGCGCATTCTTCCTCTTCTGCCAAGAGGGTGAGGTGAGTGACGCTCCTCTGCGCCAAGTCAATCAGGTGGTCGTAGGGTACCTACAGCACTGGGTTCTTCACTAACTCCTGCCCTACCTGATAGCCCCTCTTCACAGTGCCCGAGCTTGGCACCAGCCGGTACCGTGCGAGCTCGTAGAGAAGTTAGCCACATGACAGTGGACTGACTCTGCCCGGCTCCTACGAGACTCGGCCCACCCGCCACACCGTCTGCAGCCGCAGGTGCTCCGTGGCTCGCACCATGCCGTCGTCTCCTTCCATCCTCCTGGTCAGCGTACAAGCGTGTGTAGGTCTCGAGACGGGTCTTGGTCTCGAGACCGTTCTTGAGACCAGTTTGATGTTTTTTCTTCGTCTTGGTCTTGGTCTCGTTTGATGTGGTCTTGGTCTTTCATCCTGGTCCGCAGCGTCTTGTCGCGAGTTTGGCTCGTACCAGGTCGAGACAGGATTAAAAAGTGCATCGCGGCGGGGAGCGATCTAATTATTACGATACACGAAGAATCATGTCTGTTTCGATTCACGCGCGCAATACAGCGTTGTACTGTCTATAGACCTGGCCTACTAGCTCTACGATGATGATGCATGAGCTGACCCTGCAACGCTATCAAGTGCGTGCAAGTCTGAATAAAAGCAATGACGTCGCCCATTCTCCGTGATAATTTCCGTTTGCCACGCACGCATGTTTGCAGCTCCTGTTCACCTCCGTGTACTTCATATATGCGTAATGCCTATGCGATCCCGCACCCTTCGTACACATACCACGGTTTTGGCTAGCTCCGCATTGAAACGGAACCATAAAATTGCTATTTTTCCTATCTTTGTTTCTTCATTTCACGAGCCTAGAATGTTTCAGTTTGTTCTAGATATTTGACCTAGATGCTCATCTAGGTCAAATCTAGACGGCAGGTTTCCTATATAAATTTTGTGTAAATATATTTCCTCCCTTGACGTTACCCTTCCTCCCTTCGACCAACTCGTCTAGTCGTTAATTACATCGAGCACATCGGCAGCAGGGTTGCAAGGTGCACAAACCACAAATATACTGTTACGAACTTACCGCCCACCACGTCGTCAACCTTACTTACAGGTTCGGCGTCTGTATAGGAGGGAGGCGGTGTGTTACACTGGGCCGTCTACGCCCGTTACCCGCACTGGTCCCGGCCACTCACGCTTACCCCATGCCCACACCCAATGAAAGATAAACACCGTCCACGTCCTTTTGTTCCTGTACTACAGCAAACTCCTACAATACACTTCATAACTCTCCGACCTCTTCACCGCCGTCGCAATAGACACAACCTTCCTAGTCCCTGTTTTGTTACTACAGCCACGTACCGGTGCGGGAAGGCGGCCCTTTTCAACACACCGTAATCGTGATCACACATGCCACTTACACACTAGTGTGAGGTCCGCTAGTATCCGTTTGACCCTACACTCCTGTTACAACCGCCATCGGCGGCGGCGTCCCTCTGGGCAGCTCCTGCCGAAGGTCCTCTTCCCACGCTATTCCTTGCCCGACGGCCCGTACGGCGTCTCGTCCTGCCCAAGGAGCTATAGAACAAGAAGGGTTATTCCTGTAGTAAAGTTTCAAAGTCAGCGATTGCCCCCATCTGTGGAAATTATCCACCGAACCACTTCTCATGATTGGTAGTGGTGGTTTGTTTCCCCCCACCCTTGTGAGGGAGGTATATCCGCTCATCAAGGGGTGCGTAGGAATGTATATATAAATTATATGGTAATGGCTTAGTTCAAAATTAGTAAATTCTAAGTACTGGGGATATATAAATTAACATTCCCAGTAATATTAGCATTTGATCCTTACACTAATTAGCACTTAGTTGTAGCGGCACCATTGGTCGCAGCCCTTAGATTTTCTAGCAATGGGAATTGTACACGTGGCTGGATTGTTGTAGCGTCTCTCGCCCCTGCCCACCGGAGAATCAGTACACCCCTAACCCTCCGTGAGAGTACCAACATCTCTTATTAATAGAACGTGCTTATATATAGACTCTTTGCAGCATAGTGGTTACATCAAGACTTTTTAAATCACACACTGAATATCTCGCCGCGTCGTCAAGTTACGGTGTGGAAACACATACTGACCCATATCAAAAGCACACCGCCTCCAGCCCTCCGCCTCTGTCCTTCCGGGCGGCTCGATCACGCGCTGACCATTCGATCACAGGACCAGGCCAAGTATTGATAAAAGCCTACAGGATTTCAACCCACTATCCCCCGATTACGTATCGGCTAGTTTATTGACTAGTTGGGGTATTGGTGTTGGATAGAATAGCCATGGTTTTTGATTAAGTAACTCCATTATTATATGTGCTTGTATCATAATTTCTACCGCATAACCGCGGAATAGTGGTAAAGCGAGAACGGAAGCAGTAAGGGCGGACGGAATCGATGGGTAACTCAATACTCATATATCCCTGCCTTCCTCTATCTATTATATAATATCTATCCAATTTTTTTTTATTCTTTTAGGTAAGTAACTTCACAGAATCTAGATATTTTTGGGATAGTAAATATTTTACAAGGAATACATCATATAAAGCATATGGTAGCACTAGGTAGCCAATTTTATCAAATTTCTATTACATCTGCGCAGGTTACTTGGAGTTTACAAATCCATGCAGAACATTATGCAATATTTCTTATTAATCAAGCAGACACGTAGATCATTAATCTTTTACCTGCAGGCTACAATGACAACACCACCTGCCTATTAGACTTGCAATGCATGGCAGGAGATAACACAAGACGTTAGTTGCATTATACAAGAGATCACAAACGATCAATATTCATGCATTAATTATGCAGCGTAAAGACACGTGATGCATAGCACGAGAAAACACTGAGTTTGCTGCAAACATGCTGCACCACATGACAAAACACATTAATTTTTATTTTAGAACCTTGACAAATGATGTGCACGTTATTCTATCATCAATACATCATACATGTTTTGAGAACAAAAAAACAAAGCAAAGCTTTTATCTACATCACAATGGGCAAACATTCAACAAAAGGTATGTAAGACGACAATATTTAACGACAATATACCAATACAGATTTCGAATTTATAAGCATTAGACTACTGCAATAATTAAGTGGACATTATTGAATAACATGCTGTAACAAACAGCACACCTAGTGTTTGTCCTGCAGAGCTTGAGAAAATGATGACAGATACCAAAGGATCAAGTAATGGTGAAAAACAAAAACAAAGTAAATAAATAAATACAATGAAAATAAATAAAATACTAAATTCATATATACTATTTACAGCATTAGGCTTATCATAAGCACATATGTACATTTAGAATGGCCATGGCACAAGTGGAGAAACCATTATTGCAGGGAGCATACAAGGAACCAGCTTAATACAGTAGGCTACAAGGCTCATGCGTCACAAAGCGAGGCATCTTGCAAGACACATTCTAAACCAATGACAAAATCGGAACAAACCTTTAGATGAAACTCTTGTTGACACATCTGTACACAAAAATGTACTTTTTTAATGCTTCAACTTACTATTTCTTATTTTTTCTTCCTTGCAAGCTATGTACCTCTATAATTTTGTTCAAGTTAAGGGTATAAAACATTCGAAGTAAGACATATATGAAATGATGGCTCTTGGTTAGGGCTGGAAACAAAGGCAAAGGAACACACACGTGTATTTTCTGAAGATACTAACGTTTGGCATACTCGCGTCCCCAAGGTGCTTTCTCCAACTGCCACGGGGAACATCGCCTCCACCACGGAAAAGTGCATCAACACATTTACAGTGGGTATGGAAGACCGCCAATTATTTACATACTTTTACTCTCCTTTGAAAATAAATACTGCTGCGACCTAACTGATGACTTAACCTCTACAAATACTCCTGCAATTTTTACATCATTGTATTTCAAAATCTTTTATTCATGTCCAACCAACTATATACACCAGAGTATTCACTCAGTAGTGAGCCATAACTTCATGCACGTTATATATTGTTTGTTATACTCGTTACGAATTTCATATGGCAGATTTTTAACTAAACTCTCCTCGAACTTTTAATTGAAAAGCATGGAAATAGTCTATCCACCTCATATCAAATTTTGCTGTATGGACAGCTTTCCTGGGGCAGCGGCTACATGTAATGCGTGTAAATGCCTGTTTGCCACAGTTTGAGTCATTATTGAGCAGCAGACTACCTTCATTTTTAAAAGCTCTCTTCACACATATGTTTATTTGTCAATTAGGTGCAAGTTTAATCTGTTCCTCAGTATCTTTAAACACTATTTTTTCACAGGAGCCCTGATAATATTTCATCCCTAACTTATATTTTTAAGTCAAATAGTGCTCCTAGGCTTCTTAAAGATGGGGTGAGTCAATAAAAATATTTTACCAGTCTCTATTGACTAAAAGAAGATTTTTTTAGGGATGGGTGAGCCAAAAAATCCAAGTGATCGGGTTATGCCAAGAGTTGAAACGGGAACGATTCATTGCCTTCTTGGTCCTAGTGTCATTAATGTACCTAATCTCGTTTCTTGAAATTCTTTATGCCATTTTTTTATAATTCCCTCATTCTACAAGTGTTTAATTCCTCCGAATAAAAAAGATCCCAAACCATTTTTTCATAAAAATCAGCACCTTCGGGCCAGAACATTTGCAGCCGTCGCTATCAGTTGGGGTGGTGTTTCTCACAGTCTCCCTCCCCATTTGCTGTATTCGCATACGCAGCCTGTAGATGGTGTTTCGTAGAGCCTTCTTATTGTGTCCCCTGAGAAATATGGAAAGTGTTACGCAGTGTTTTACATACGCATAACTTACTAACATGAATTACTATAATACTATAGTACTATAAAGTATATGGAATTTGCTGATATTCTATAGTTTGAGAAAGGATGACTCAATGTTTTTGTTACCGAATGGTCAACGTGATCGGGGCCCCCGTAAAGGGGGGAAGGGGTTTTATTGTTATGGCTCAAGGTTTTCACCCCATTTATCTTGACGCGGCGGATTAATCAGTGTGTCGTTATTAACCTCCTATTGTTTTTTTAAACACTATGTGTAAAGATTTAATAGAATTCTCTCATATATAAAAATCCAGGTATAATTTAATAAGATATTTTATCCTCACGGAGGTCTGCAGTGTACTTATATAACAAGCACGTTTTATTTAATAAGAGATTTACCCTCACAAGGGTCTGGGTGTACTGAAACTCCGTGGCCCAGGGGGCAACCCCCACCAAAATTTACATGTCCCCTTTTTCGGTAGCAAGCGGGGGCGCCACTTGGTGAAAATTTTATAGGACGGCGGCCATGAGCGTCGTTTAAAATTAAGGTGCAAAGCTTAATAACCACTGGGAATTTTAATTTAATTATCCCAGTACTTATCTTTTATTTAAATTCCTTTAATTTGATCCCCATTCCATTAAAATTTAAAATTATAAACCCCTCCCTCCCCCTTGAGAGCGGACAATACCCCCTCCAAGGGGGGGGGGGAAAAAATCACCATCTCCCAAATTATTGGGGGGTGGTTGGTGGATTTTTTCCACAATATTTTCCTTTCTGGAGTATTATGGAGAAACCAAAACCAAGAGACAAGTATCTTTTACATTCAGACAAGAGTCGAGTTTGGGTTTTTACCCCCATTCTCGGGCCGAGGCTTTGGGACCCTTTATACTCCACTGTTCCTGGCCAAGCTGACTAATATTGAGGGAACATCCATTCAACGCTGGTTTAAAAGAAAAACTTGGATTCCGGTCCCTCCGAAATGTGGCCAGGAAAAAACAAATTGTACCTCGTTGTTTCATCACAGAGCAACTTACTACTGTCACAGCTTCTCAATAGGCGGTAATATTACCTACACAAAAAAAGTGTCGGGATATCTCCTACACCACGGGGTTAGGAATATGCGTATCTCTGTAGGAAAATGCACTACTCTAAAATCTGCTAAATTGTGGGGAGATGTGCTGGTAGTATACATGGTGTGGGAATGTGGCCCGCGCCCCCGCAAAAAACCGAACAAGTCTAAAACCAAACCCCCTGCTCGAAAATTTGTAGGCGAGGCAGGCCCAAGGAAGTAGAGAAAAGTAAAGTTTAAAAGCACGATTGTCCCGCCATCAACCCGGGGGATAGTGGTAAAAGCAGAAAAAGGGGAAGCTAAGAGGACAAAAACGGAACGAGGGGTAATAAAATACTCCAAATATCCTGCACTTCCTCTAAAATTTTTAATAATATAACTACCCCAAAAAAGTTATTTTTTTTAAGGGCTTAACCTTAAAAGATATTAAACTTTTTTGGATAGTATATTTGACAAGGAAAAAAATTATATAAAGAAAATTTTGTACACTATATGGAGCCAAATTTATATTCAATTTCTATTACTTTTGAGGTACTTGGAGGTTAAAAAATCCTGCGAACTTGCAATAATTGATTATGTAACAAAAGCAGAAAAGTAAGATCATTAGGCTACTCTTTTACATGCGTACGTAGTACTACATGGCAACCCCAAAACACCTCATAGACATTGCAATGCATTGCGGGAGAAAAAACCAAGAAGTTAGTTGAAATATAAAAGAGATCACAAAAAGATAAAAATATCATGCTTTAATGGCGCGTAAAAAGAACTGTGTGTATGGCACGAAAAAAAACCATGAGTTTTTTGCAAAACAGGCACCACGTACATGACAGAAAACACTCAAGATTTTTAATTTTTGGGAAACCCTTTTGACAAAAATGTGGCAACGTTATGCTATTCATAAATACATCAACATGTTGAAAAACAAAAAAAAAAAAAGAAAAAAAAGTTTTTAGATACTTACATGGGCAAAAAGGCAAAAAAGGGTAGGAAAACACATATAAAAACCAAATAAAAATTTCGCAGATTTATAAGCATTAGAGCCACTGAAAAGAAATATTAAAGTGGAAACCATTATTGAATAAAATGCGTAAAAAAACAGACAAACCTGTTGTTGTTCTGCAAGAGCTTAGAAAATGAGCGATCCCAAAATCCAAAATATGAGGTGAAAAAAAAAACAAAAAAATAAAATAAATAAATAAAATGAAAATAAATAAATATTTTATTCAAAAACTATTTCAAAACAATATATCGGGTAAGCAGCATATTAGCATTTGAATGCATTTGCAACAAAGTGGGGGAAACATTATAGAGGGAGAAATCAAAAGGAACACTGATACAATACATGCAGAGCACAAAGCAGAGGCAGTCTTGCAAAAACCATTATAAAAACCCAAAGACAAAAAAAAAACAACATTTAGATGAAACTCTTTCGACACATCTGTAACCAAAAGTACTACTGGTTTTAAGCTTCCAAATTAAATTTTTCTTATTTTTTTTTCCTTTCAAGCTTTGTACCTCCATAAATTCTCCAATTAAGGGTATAAAACATTTAAGTTTGACATATATGAAATGAATGCTCTTTGGTTTTGGGTGGAACACAAATGCAAAGGAGACACAAAAATTTAAAGGTTTTATTTTCTGAAGATACTAACGTTTGGGAGACCCTTTTTCCCCAACAGTGCTTTCTCCAAGCTGCCCCGGACATATCGCCTCCACCACTGAAAAGTGTTCAGCACATTTACAGTGGGGATGGAGAGAAATTTAAACAAAATTTAAATTTCAATACATTTTCCCCAGCTTTGAAAATAAAAAAATGCGCGACCCAACTGATGACTTTAATCTAACAAAAACTCCCCCCAATTTTGACAATCATGAGATTCAAAAAAATTTTGTTGCCAACCAACTATATACACTTTAGTATCACTTAGTAAGTGGGATGCTATCATGACTTTAATAGTGTTATACTCGTTATGAAATTTTATATGGGCAAAATTTTTAATTTAAAATTACTCGAACATTTTTTTAAATGAAAAGAAAAGAAATAGTCTATCCACCTTATACAAATTTTGCTGTATGGACACTTCCTGGGGCCCGCGAGCCCACAATGGAAGCGGTAAATGCCTGTTTTCCACAGTTTTTAGTCTTAATTGGCACAAGAACTACCCTCATTTTTAAAAGCTCTCTTCAACATGTTTATTTGTCAATTTAGGTGAAGTTTAATCTTTTCCTCATTTCTTTATAAAAAAAATTTTTTTTCACATGACCCATAAAATGTATTCCCCCCAATTTATTTTTTACTTCAAAATAGTTTTCCGAGGCTTTTTAAAAGGGGGGCACAATAATTATGTCCCCTTTCTACTGACTAAAAAAAAAGGATTTTTTTGGTCAGAAAGGGGGGAGTCTAAAAGGGGGAAAAGATGCATTCTTTTTGGTCACAAGTGTGAAAATTAATGTAATCTCGTTTTAAACTTTTTTTATGGCCTTTTTTAATTTTTCCTCAATTACAAGTTTTAATTCCTCCCGAATAAAAAAAAGATCCCAAAACCTTTTTTTCTAAAAAATCAAGCACCTTCGAGGCCAAAAAATTTGCAACCGCCCGCATCATTTGGGGGGGTGTCTCAAGCCTCCCTCCCCATTTGCGTTTTCGCTACGTAGCCTGTGAGGTTTTTCGTAGGACCCTTTTATTTGTGCCCCTGAGAATATGGAAAGTAGGGTAGCCGTGGGTCCAATGAAAAGTGAAAAAAAGATTTTTTCGAATTTGGGCGGGGTATTTCTTATGTAAAATTAAATTTTTAAAGGGTGGTTTGCCTTTTCAATTTTGGGTTTGAACACTTTTTGCATGCAAAAATATCCTTTTATATTTATATAAAACATAGCTTAAAGTGCGATTTGCATAGTAAAATTGCCAAATAAAAAAAAGGGAAAACATGCAAAAAATCGTCTTGAATTCTTTTACATGGGAAATTGGCATGCCAAATTTTGAGAAAAAGAATTTTTTTTAACGGCGTACCTAACCGGGGTACCAAAATAGTTGGATTGGGTTACGATGGGGGAAGGAAAACCCCAGGAGAGGGTCCCGAAGCTATGGGAAACTGCCCCCAAAGGTTGATCGGGGAGGAGCATTTCAGGGACAGGGAGCCATCGGAAGGTACCTTTGGCATTTTGTACCAGAGGACCGGTGCCCCCTGAGAACCTGCGTTAAAGGTGGCTCTCTCTCTATGATCTTGGTGAAAAAGACTCCACCGACTCATGATCAAGGTGATCAACAGGGCCAACAGGGGGTGGAAGGGTGGCACTAGCCCTTTTAGAGAAGATGCGGGGACGCAAGCATTCTGGAGTATATGCTGTTGCAAACAAACGAGTTGCCCCTGCGCCACCTTATCACCAGCATCGACGGGCCTACCTATCTGACACTGGTTCACGGGCCCAGTTTTCATTTGCTGTCCAGCGTGAATGAGTGCGTAAACGCAGAGTTCAGAGGGGGCCCAGGGTGAAGATCTCACGGAGATGCCGGGTATATCCTGGTAAAACATGTCCAGACCAGCAGGTTCCTACCAGGGGTCCAGACTGTGAACGGGGCGTTCTCCCTCCGAGCTGCGGGAGATCAAGTGGGAAGGTGTCCCACTCCAGATGGCCACCAAGCCCAGTCACTCGTGTACAGTGGACCAGGAAAGTATGGACGAGGGCAAAGAACTGAACCCCTGGAAATCCTAGCAAGTACTCCCCTGCAGGTGTACTTAAAACTCACAGGGACATCAAGGTTTCCACAGATAGAGGACGGCCCCCAAGCACACCTCAGCAGCTCAGAGGAGAGGTCGCAGCCCAAGAAGGTCCAAACAGCTTGCCCTTTACTGCGGACAGGACAGGTTCGCCAACCTCAGAATGGCCTCCTCTCGCTGATGGCGAGTCAAGTGAGGACGCCCGCGGGTTCGCCGGGGACCCGTTTTTTGAAGCTGAGGGCGGGCGAGGAGTATGGGGACCCCGGGTGTAAGCCCTGGGCAGCAACCCAAGCAAACTTGCCCCAGCCACCAGCTTGCGGGGACATGATCGCGGCAGCCGGGCCCAGGTGCACGAGCCGGCTTTCCATGTTCACTGCCGGGGGGTCAGATCCAGGGGATCCTGGGCAAGCCGTACGAGGTTCCGGGTTTTCTATCCACACCCGAGCACCCAAAGAGTCGGAAGCAGGTTTACAGAGGTGCAGAAGCAGTGGTGGGGCAGCAGGCCCAAAAGACGGGGGTTTATCCGGGTCGGGCCCCCCACCGGGGGCCAGCCCCGCTTCAGGTTAAAAGGCATGATGGACAGTTCTAGGCCAACGTAGAGGCTTTTTGACACTGTGATGTATGCCCGATGAACCAATGATCAGAAAGAGCTTACCCCCGTAGTCATTTTGGGAATATATTGGTGATGAGCAATACCAGGACCAAAGGTCACTCGTACTCATTTAAGCATTATTCGAAAAGGGCAATATAAAAGTGCAATTTTGATAGTAAATGCTCAAGCAAAAAAAGGAAGCAGATAAAATCCCCCCCCTTAGAAAAATTCCCCTTTACTAGGAAATTGGCATGCCAAAGTTGAGAAAAAAATTTTTTTTTATACGCGTACCCTAATGGAAAAGGGTTTAACATTTTTTACATAAGCATAAAATTACAAAAATAAGTTACGCGGGCATCACCTTTCTCATACACCAAAGGGGACCCCACGTAACTTACTCCTGACGGGGGTTCGGCAAAAAAAACCTGAGGGGGGAGTAAATTATCTCACCGCTGTGGGCCCTTTTTCAACACCCGGGGAAAGGGCACTGAGCACACTTTATTACACATTAATTTTTTGGGGGGTCACAATACACTGTACTGATGGGGGTCGAAAGAGACTCAACGTTTCCCTCTGCTAAATGTGGTTTCTAAACACACTGGGGGCTACGTGAGAAAAAGGGACACACAACCGGGGATTTATTTTATGCGAGACGCTGACTTATACGAGACACTGACACTCTTTTGGTGTAGGGCAGGGCCAAAAGAGCGGGGCTGGTGAAAAAATCCCCTTTGGGACCCCCACGACAACACCGGGGCCGCGCTCCCAAAACCCCTTCCTCTCTCGTACCCCCACCGCTCTGCCTCCCCTCCCCGGCACAAAAAAGCGCTCCCCCCGGGCTCCTTTGGGGCCCCCCGGGCCGACACCGCAGACTCTAAACCCTTTAACCATTCGTCACCCTCCCCCCACATACTTTCAAACACACCACACCGTCTCATCTGAACAACATACACACCTATGGTATCTCTCATACACAAAAAGACCTCCAAACACATTCAACAGTTCACACAAAACCCACTTTACATTAACATGATAACTCCTGAATAAAGGTCGTGTAGCCAACGGCCCACACGGCCGCCACTACACCACTTACACACTACGACAAAAAACACAAGACAGACGGACATTTCTCTGCGGGGGGTAACACTATCCTCCCCTCCCAGAACAGCGACCCCCTGTTTTTATCCCAAAAACCTTTAGCCTAAAAGACAAAAAAAAAAGGGGAAAATAGTTGAAACACAAATTAACACAATAAAAAAACCTCAAAAAGCGGGCAACTTGCCTCATCATTAAACACACCCCTATACCAAAAATTACCACCCAAAGCTTTTCAGCTGCAAGTCCCTCCCTCACCCCCACCAGCCGCCACTGCAGTGTTGGGAAAGGGCGCACCCGGCCGCCCTTCTCTTCGCACGCGAGACACAAACAGAAATCCAGTGCAACCTCAATCAGGGACCACAAACCCCAGGGACGTCCCCTTACCCCGCTCGCCTCAGAGGAACCAGGCCCCGGGGTCACTCCCAGGCCCGCAGCTCTCTCTCGCTCCAGCTCGTCTCCGCGCCAAGGGGCGCAAAACCACAGGGGGCTCCTACCCTGGGCTCGCCTCAGAAGTACCCGGCCCAGGAGTCATTCTCCCCTGGCCCCGCAGCTCTCCTCTTGCTCAATGTTCTCTCCGCGGCAAAGGGCCCACATTTCCCCACAGACCATGCCCTCCACTCAAAAACGCCGGGGACGGTGATAGGACCAACAGCAAAAGCTGTGGCTGGCCGCTGGTAGAGGGCACGATCCCTCCCCCCACCGTCGTCCCCCAACGCTTTGGCGGGGGGCCACACACGCTAGTGGGCCCACTGCTCGCCATCCTCCCGAAGGCGCGGAGAGGCAGGTATGGGGACGTCCCCTTATCCTGGCCTCTGGGGCCTCCACTGCCTGCTGGCGGCTTTTGCACGCTCACTACGCCCGGGGGTTCTTCTTCCGGTGGTTCCATGCCGAGGGAAGTGAGCGGGTTTTTCTTGCCCTTCCCCAGTGGGGCCCCTTTATCCGAACCCGTCTGGGCGGCAAAGGGCCCCCCGCAAGCCCCCCTTTTACGGCTCGGGGCTCCCGGCCCGAAACCTTTAGGAACCCTTTTTTCCCAACCCGCAAAAGGGGCCCCCCTTCCCCCCTTTTACCCCCCCCCAATTCCCCCAAGGAGGACCGAAACCCCCTGGGTTTGCAAGTCCCCCTTTTATGCCCGGGGCACAAACAAAGGTACTGTGGGGGGGTAGAGGGGGGGGCTACGTTCCCTTGCCTAAAGGGGGTCAACCCCAAAAACACCCCAAG
>JACEEZ010022355.1:0-40111 GCA_016584305.1 Chionoecetes opilio | reverse complement strand
GGGGGGGAAAACCCCCCTGGTTGGGGGCCCCCTCCCCCTTTGGCCCCCGGCCCCCTGAACACCTGCCGGGGGCGCGAGTCACAATCCGGCAACAGCCCGGGGTTTGGTGGGGTTGGGCTGTCTTTTTATACAGCTTTCTGTGCAGGTTGACTCGGGTTGTGCTCCCTGACGCCCCTCTTGTAGAACCACCATCGGGACGGTGGCGGGGGGCCCGGAGAGCACTTAGGAATGGCTGCGTCGGCTGCCCTCTGAAGGGCTGCCGTGAGGTCCCTCTCCTGTTGGTGCGGTCGTCGGGTGGCTCGTAAGTAACCACCACCTCGTCAAGGGAAGCATGAAACTTGCCCCAGTCCGCCCCTCTTGATGTTCCATCGCGGAAAAGGGGCGTGGGCGGGATCGGCGGCGACGCTATGAGGGGGGTGAGGGTGGCGTAGTGGTCACTGGTGAGCGTAGGGTGCACCTGCCACGATGCGCCGGCCGCCAGGTCACCCGACCCAAGGTAAGGTCCAGTTCGCCCCCCCCGGACGTGGGTGGGCTCCCCGGTGTTGAGGAGATGGATGTGAGGGACCTCCTCGAGCAACACTGCTAGGTGACGACCCGTCCGGTTGTTGCCGACACTGACTGCAGGATGGGGTGGTGGCGTTAAATCGCCCGCCACTAGGAGGCTATGTGCGATGCCAGATTTATTGCATTAAAATCTGAATTACATATACAGAAATTCTGGTTTACAAATGGTTATCTGAAGGTTAAATGTGGAACTCCCCCAAGACTGCGAGTTTCACCAAAGACACTTCTATTATACATTGCGGGTTACACGTTGTATATATTTAACTGTATTGAACAGTTGACAATAGTGTTTTATTGATAATGACAATAACAAATTGAAGAATTAAAATAGGATAGTTAACGTTGCTACGCTGGTTCTCCAGGGACGCACGTGAAGAGAACGGGAAACTTGATAAACTGAAAGGGGTGACCGCTGAAGCTGCTACAATAGTACGTACCTTCTGGTAGGTCCTGCGTACTCCCAGGTGACCACCAGCCCCGTCATGCGCTATTCCCAATCTCCTGCCTTAGGGGCTTGGACGACAATCTGTGAACTATCTCCCAAATGTGACTTGATGGGAAAGTTTAAAGGGTCTGAACTTACGCATCAACACACCCCGACTTGAGATAAAAACATTTGAAGCCTCATCACGCCAGCACCCCTTAGCTGATAATCAAATAAAATTCCAGCTCAGGGTCACAAGACTGTTCATGAAAAGAATTTTTTCCCTTGTTATGGGGGTGTCCCCCAAAAGTTTAACAAATTCAGGCGGGAACTGCTGGGGGGACGGGTTTGCAGTGGCATGGTCATAAAATCCGCGAGAGTAAAATCCTCTGTCAGGGTATCAGACCCGCCCTGAGGTTGGTCGACAAGGTCAGGTGAAGGATTACAGTTCTTCTCATTTTCGGCTGCCTCTGCAAAGGTTTTGCTCATGCTACGAGTGACAGCACAGGCCCGGGAACAGTTTCGGGGGGGTTTTGCTCTAGTTTCCTGAGTGTTATTTTCTAGCATGCGTACGGCCGATACAATAGGGCTAGGAGTCACCTGGATTTCCCGCAAGATCATGACCAATAAGAATATAAACATTAGTGACCGGGAGGCTGTCAACTACTGCTAAGGTGACTTGACCTGAGACAAAGCACAATCAAGATACACGGCGCACAGGGGATATCGGCACTCCTGTAAACCGGACAGAATTACAGTCTCACCTGCATAGCAATCAAAGTTGGGAACAGCCTTCTTAACCCTAGAACACTTACCCTATTGCTGCGTCAAAACCAACCTTTTACATGGGTATGATATACCCCATTTTGGAAAATCAAAAAAAATACTTGCAATCAAATTAATTAATTTTACAAAAAAGAACAATTCAAAACATATTCTTTCTTTTTTTCCTACCAGAACAAATGAATATTTTCTATATTCTATATTCAACAGAAAACTAATATTTTTAGAGGCAACTAAAAAGAACATTGAAATTTCTGAAATTATATATATCCTTTACATAAAAAAGGGATAATAAAGAAACATTTTCAAGCCAAAGATTTCAAGCTATGTCCAGTTATACTCAGGTTACAGAAGCATCAGCTGAGAGAGTCTCAAACATAACGGACCCCCAACGACTGTACGGGACGGAAGTAAAAAGGGGCAGGGGCTCACGGGCCGCCAGTTGAATAGCCCTGCTACTGTGGCTACTCTGCCCGAACATTTTTGTAACTCCCGGCTCGTACGCCTATGCTCATGGGAAGGCTTATGATATGGTGTTTAAAAGATGTTATAGCCTATATTCTCTCTCTCTCTCTCTCTCTCCCCCCTTTTCTCTCTCTCTCTCCCCTTCTCTCTCCCCTCTCTCTCTCTCTTTTCTCTCTCTTCTCTCTCTCTCTCTCTTCTCTCTCTTTCTCTCTCTCTCCTCTCTCTCTCTCTCTTCTTCTCTCTCTCTCTCTCTCCTCTCTCCCTCTTCTCTTTTCTCTCCTCTCTCTCTCTCTCTTCTCTCTCTCTCTCTCTCTTCTCCTCCTCTCTCTCTCTCCTCTCTCTCTCTCTCTCTCTCCTCTCTCTCTCTCTTTCAGTATATCAACGTAATATTTATAATTTTGTATGATGTAATTGTAATTGTTGTGCTTTGTTGTCCCAATTTTTTTTTAGTTCCCAAAGTTTGTCATGCACACCCCCCTATTTGTTCCACTCCTGAAAACATGCCAGCAAATTAACTTCATTCGTGTTCTTAAATTTTTAAGGGTCCCTTCAAACATGTGTTACTATTGCTGAACGCCTACTCTCTACCTTATACTAATTGCATCATGGTTTTTTTGAGGTTATGGATACAAGACGCAAGAGACGTGTCAGTAAAATTTCGCCCATTTTTTTCTTTTCTTCATGTGTAATTAAATAAAGGGATGTGCGATTTATTCTTGCAAAAAAAAAAAAAAATCCCATGTGAGGCTGGAACACCCTATAAGTGGGCAACGCGTCGGGCGGGGGAGGAAGGAGAGACTAGGCTGCGAGGCCTCACGCCGATAAAGCTGAGTCACGTGTTCCATCCTACCCTCCCTGACACGAGGGCCATGTAGCCTTTTACAGTATTGTTTATTACAGCCCTGCTGTTCTCATGTAGGGCTTATTTAGTAATAACATGTCCATTATATACCAATTGTGTTGTTATAAGATAATGTAATGCTACATTACTAGTAAACATTATGATTAAATCATTCAAAATGTCACCGGGCGGCAACCGCCTGCCATGGTGAAATTACTGGCTGCGTTAATTTTCAAAACTTCCATCTCACGTCAAAAGGGAAAGCTTAAAAAGCATATGGTTAATAAAAATTTTGTGCTTAGAATTACTGTTCTTTCACCATTATCAATATTTGCAGAAACTCGTGTTACACCCTGTATAACATATATTTTATTATAATATATTTTTTTTTTCTTTTTTTTTTTTTTCTTTTTCTTTTTTTTTCTTTTTTTTTTCTCCAGCAATTAGTTCAGTTTATACTATGAAAATGTAATTGAAAATGTAATTGAACACTAATTTGCTGTACTTGTAATTAAAATTTGATAATATTAGAATTGAGTAATTGTAATTGTAATTGTATTAACATTTTTTCCTTCATTGTAATTGTAATTGTAATTGTTTTTTGATTAGTTGGATAAGTCATCCTAATTGTAATTGTAATTGACCAAGTTAATATAATTACTTCAAGCCTGGTGACAAGACACCTCCCGATCTAAATTAGCCCACCCCCCTTTCTTATTTTTTTTTACGGCCTTTTTTATAGGACTATATACCGACAGTTGCTCCGGTGGACCCTCCAACTGAGCATTTTAACCACCACGGGGTTTTACAGGCAGTGGCTGCCAAACCTCCCATTGACAAAACCCGGGCACCCTCTCTTGACGAAGTCAGAGACGCTGTAGCAAAGTTGAAGGGGGGAAAAGGCAGCTGGTGTTTGTAATATCAGTGTGGAGCTCCTCAAAGCGGGGGTTTAGGCCATGTTCCACGCGTTGCATGCTGTCCTAACTGCTGTGTGACAGTCAGGTACCATTCCTCCTGACTGGAAAAGGGGCTGGTCGTCCCTATCTGGAAAGGGAAAGGGGACCGCCAGGACTGCAACAATTACCGCGGTATTTGCATTGCTCAGCGTGCCAGGCAAGTGCTTGCCCATCTATTGCTGACACTGATCCACAGTCATCTGCACAGCATCAGAGACCTCAGCAGTTCACGCCTGGTAAATCAACAACGGACCGTATCCTAGCTTTCGTGTCCTGGTGGAACGCCAAAGTGATTTTTCGACGGGGATGCTTGCAGCCATGTTGATCTCAAGAAGGCGTTTGACTCAATGCATCGTGAGTCACTCTGGGATCTTCTTCGATCTGGGACTTCCGCGGGAGATTCCTGCAAGGACTATTGGTTTGATGACTGGTCTGTTGTACTCTGGGACTGATAGTGCTGTGAAGTGTGGGGGAGGTGTTTCCAGTTTTCTTTCCCTGTTAAAACAGGAGTGAGGCAAGGGTGCGTCCTTTTCCCATCCTTTTTCAAACACTTGTATGAACTGGGTATTGGGAAAAGTTGTAGATCAAGGTGATTATGGAGCATCCCTGGGCAACACCAAGATCACTGATCTTGTTTTGCCGATGATGCGTAATCTTTGCTGAATCGCTGGGGGTCCTGGTGATGGTTCTCGAGGCGCTGCACGGGGAGGCAAAGCCTTTGGAACATGAGGTCTCCTGGCTTAAAAACCAGGGTCCGGTGCTTGGAGGCTTACTAGATGAAACAGTACAGTCTGTTCATGCGTGTGACGAGGACATTGAGATCTTGGAAAGTTTTACATACCTTGTAGCGCAGTCCATAATGAGGGCGGGTCACGCCCAGAAGTCTTACGCGGATTGGCATGCCCACGGTGTTATGGCTCGCTTAGCAGGAGTATTTGGCGTTGTCGGTACCTGTGGCAGGAGGACAAAGATCCGGATCTTCAAGTCACTTGTGATCCCTGTCTTACTCTATGGTTGTGAGACATGGCCCAATGGACCACTAAATAGCGACTTGAAGAGACGAATCGATGCCTTTGGTAAATTTGTCTTCGCAGAATCAGGGGGTATCGCTGGGATGATTACGTGTCAAATCAGCGATTTTCCGCCATACTCGACCAATAGTCCGTCACACCCAACTTCACTATATGGGCATGTGCCGCTACCCTGAAACCGATCCTTCCCATCAGGTTGTATCTGTAAAAGACATCCGGCGTGGAGGAGGCCAAGGGGCGCCCACGAGGCTTGTGGCTGGGGCAAGTTGATGTTTCTTGTCGAGAGTCGAGAGCTGCTTGGTAGGGGAAAGGAGCCTGCATGGGACTCGCGCGTGGTGACCCCGGGAGTGGCGTCGTAGGGGGGGCGAGGCGACGAGCACTCCGGCGTATGTCCCCAATGATTGATTGATTTATAGGGATTTTCAGCTAAGAGGGCTTTTTTGGGACCTCTTTGTTTTGCCTTTGGCTAGTCCTTTATTAATAAAAGAAAAAAATTAAGAGGTTAGGTTAATTTAAAACACCAAGTTCTGCGCATGCGCAGGTCCAAACGTAACGGCGGTCTTCTATTCCGTCAAACTGGCCCCGTTCATTCCCGGGGATTTTTCCACTGATAAATTTGGGGATGTTACTGTTCCCCTTGGCAAGGGGATGGGGCGTGGGTGTGTGAGGTCCCGCACAAACCCAAAACATAGGTAATAATGAGCTCCAATCTCTCTCCGGGGAGGGTGAAACTGGCCATCGCGAGCCAGCTCGCGTAAAAGATCGTGGGTGAATACATACACATATACACACACAGACCACTTTCCTATGCATTTATTTCCTCTTTTTTCAGTTATGGAATGAAGGCACGGGAGTCCACTGTAAGTAACAATACATATCGAGCACCACAAGACCATCACGTGAGCTGCTGCAGCAATAGAAGTAACAACACAACACAAAAAAATCTACTTATTTTCATGTCACCAAAATATTTAGAGAGATATTATTCACCTATGATATACGTTCTTCAAATCATACCCTAAAAATAATTACTTATAAAGACGTGGCTGTACATTAGTAACTTTATCTAAAATGTTAGTAATAGTGCAAATTTTTGCATATGAAAAACAAACAGACAAATAAATATATCAAATATATTCTTTTCACATCTGGTTCTTGTATATACTCACAAAACACTCACGGAAGAATCCTTGTTTTTTTTTCCCTCCTCAGAGAAAAATCAGACATCTATATTTTTTGTTCTTTTCCCCCTCAGGCCAGACAGTGCATGTGAGTAAAGTGTTTTTCCGACCACGTGCTGCTCACCTGGGACAAACTGAGAACTGGCTAGGCGTTTAAGATTTCCAAGTCCAGTTTAAAACACCGAAATCCTCTGTCTGTGATGAGTGAGTGTGGATGGACAGATTAGTCCGTCAAAATACGTTTGACCCTGAACAAAATTTCCAAGAAAGCGTTTTTATTGTGTTTTTTGGTAGTATTACATGTAGGGAAAACATACTAAAAGTTTACCAAAATATGGTTACCACAAAGGGTCCAAAAGTGACGTCAAAGAATATGGCCGCCAAAGCTATAAAAAGTTAAGGGATCGACTCCCCAAATTTTTTTTTTTTATTATTAAACCTACATCTTTGAAACTTGGTACATATATAAAACAAGTAAAAAAATAGGGGTAGTCTTGTGGGAAAATTTTTGATTTTACGCATAGAAAACGAGTTAGCGAAACAAAAAGTGATTTTAGGGGGGGCCCCCCAAAGACTACTCCTCCGTCAATATCATCGGAAAAGAGTCGGTAAGGTGTCCCTTCGAAAGAGGAATAAAGCCGCTAGGACGTCAAGGGCGATTTTTTTTTATTTTCTAATTAGATCAAAATTATAGCCCCCCCAAAAATACAAAAAAAAAAAAATAAAAAAAAATCAATTTTTTTTCATTTTTTTTACTTTGAGGGACTATTTGAGGGACTTACACCTATTTCATTATATGTGGGGAACAACATACTAAAGTTTACCAAAATTGATCACCACAAAGGTCCTAACTATGACGTCATAAGACGATGACAGCCATCGCACTAAAATAACCACTATTTTTCCCTTTTTTCAAAGCTGTAGCTGTAGGTTACAGAGAGTTTCATTTTTTATACTATATATGTTGATATAACAATTTTTTATACAAAGTTTTATACTAACTACACGGACAGGCGAGGGCATGACGTCATCAATGACGTCATGACATACATGTACATTTCTAAAATTATAGAATACACAGTGCATTTTTTAAAACCTACTTCTCACTGAATAACCGTGTCCAGTTTAATAGTCCTATTTTCATCATCAGACACTGCTTCCTCACTCATATTGTCACAATGCCCTTCTTGACATGGTCCGCATACCCGTGAACAGATAAGTCCGTGTGTTTTGCAAGTGCACCGAAGTGTACTACAACCACGAGAACAATTGCAGTGAATTATTTTTTAGAAGTTTTTCTGGCGCAGGTGAAGTATCCATCATCCTGGAACTAGACTGTTTTTCTGCAATTCCCATCCCCATTCAGTAGTGTCCATGGCCTCACCATTGTCCATCCAAAGCATCACTTGGAGGTAACTCCGAAGGGCATGAATCTTCGTTGGGGAGAGGAGGTCGGTGGCAGTCGTTCAGGTGTAATAAAGCTTTTGGCTGAACCAACTTTTTCGGCAGAACTAGAATACCTCATTGCAGACAGATTGTCTCCAGTTTGCCCCGAACAATGCCACCATCGCTTTACAAACCCCGCGTCTTCAATCTCAGCTATGTTTTTCTTAGGTGTGGTAAACATCTTAGCACAGCTATTGAAGACAGAGTCTCCCTTTAAAAACCCTTTTGTAGAGCGAGTTTTTTTTTTCCCATTCCAAAACCGCGGAAGTGGTATCGCATCCCGTGAATGCATGCAGGAACAAAGACTGCTGCAGACATCGTTTCCCAAGCACTTCTTCATAACCTTAAAAGTCGTATACTGTTGCAGGACTCCCTTTATTTTCCCAGTAGAAATAAAGCTTGTTGCCATCGCTGGTTGACGCGTGATGAAGTAAAAACACCAAAAGATTTTGTATCTTCGCCAAAGAGACTAGTCCTTTTGTTGGATGACATTGACACTGCTGCCTTAACAAACTCCACATCTGCATCCCCCTCTGATTGTATTTTCGTTGCAACCTCTGTCCTTCATGCGTTGTGAAATCAGATTGATAAGAGACTGTTTTTTTTTTCCCCATTAGAAAGGAAATCCTCCTTTTTCCCGACAAAATTTTGTTCCTTCCGCAATGTTCACTTTGTTACTTGTTTCGATTTTTGCGCCGTCTCTGATGGGTAATGTCCTTAGTGTTTGGTCCTCCAATGTACCATCAAATACTATCGTAGCCTTACCATAGTGCTTTACTGTGAAAGATGCATAGCCGTCAGCGATTGAACAATATGTCTTTCCTTCTGACCACTTCAGTCGATGGAGAAGAGAACCTCCGTCAAACATTATGTTCCACTTCTGGTACAAACCTTGAGTACTGCGTTTATCTGACTCCTGTTCTTTTATAGCAGCCATCGTTTTTGCTTGACTGTGTTACAAAAAAAATGTTTCCAAAAAATTAGATTTTAACCTAACATTTTGAACTTTTACTGATTTTCTTTTATTTCAGAGGAGGAAAATAAAAAAGTGCTTACTTAAATTTGTAGCCCAAGTCTTTCCGCATCCAATGTACCCATATCATCGCCCTACGTCAAAAACTCAAGGAGAGTAAGGGTTTTTTGGAACCCCCCCCCTAAACACCGTTTTCTATCCGTAATTAGTTTTCTATGAGGAAAATCATTTGTTTTCAGGAACAAAAAGTTCTTGAATTAAAATTTTACGTATATATACCAACTTCACGTTTGTAGGTTCAATAACAAAAAAAATTGCCCGATAGGGGAAACGATCCCCTTAACATTTTTTTAGCTTTGGCGGGCCATATTCTTTGAAATCACATTTTGGGCCCTTTGTGGTAACCATATTTTGGTAAACTTTTTTGTATGTTTTTCCCTACATGTAATACTACCAAAAAAAACAATAAAACGCTTTCTTTGGAATTTTTGTTCGGGTAAGGGTTTTTTTTTCGTATTTTGACTGGACTAATGGATAGCAGCCAGGCATGTGGATGGACAGATGGGTGGAGTGTGGGTGGGAGTGTGGCTGGACAGGTGGATGGACAGGTGGATGGACAGGCGGATGGACAGGTATCTACTATAAATAAGGGTTGCATGTGTCCCTCAGTAGGGATGAGTTGTTTTTTCCCCGTGTTTGTGAATTACCATAATGTTTTAGGATTTAATGTAATATTCCTTATCACTTTTTTCATGCACAGTTTATTCCAGGCGCAAAAAAAATGTATATATTTAAATAAAAAGGCTATTTAAGTCAGTGTTAAATATGAAGTTGTCGTTATCATGCATTGTTCCTATAGATAAAATCGTTATTTCCTAAAGGTATCCGCCATAGACCAAAACCAACGTAAAAGTATCCCTCCATTGGTTTAAAAAAAATTTTAATTAGGTTATTGCATATTAAGTATAGTACTTTTGTATCCTGGTGGGGCGCCGACTTAAGTTTCGACAGTGGATACTTGCAGCCTATGTTGATCTCAAAAAGTAGTTTGATTCAGTGCATCGTGAGGCACTCTGGCATCTTTTTTCGGGTTTGCGGCATTTCTGCAAGGACTTTTTGGTTTGTCCCCGTACTCTGGGACCCGAGTGTCCTGTGAAGTGTGGGGGAGGTGTATCCCTTGTTTTCTATGTATCAGGGCTGAGGCAATGGTGTGTGCTTGCCCCATCTCTTTTCAAAACTTGTATGGACTGGGTATTGGGCAGAGTTGTGGACCAAAGTGACAGGAAAATACCCCGTGTAAGTCTCACGGCCTCGTGTAACTTCCTTATTTTCTTATGTTCTTATGATTGTGGAGCATCCCTCGGCAATACCGATATTACCGATCTTGATTTTTTCCGATGATGCAGCAATCTTTGCTGAGTCACTGGAGGTTCTGATGATGGCTCTCGAGGCGCTGTACGAGGGGGCAAAGCCATTGGGACTTATGGTCTTCTGGTCAGAACAAGGTCAGGTGTTTGAGGCTTTCTAGATAAACAGTACAGAGTTTTGTGCGCGAGGACATGAGACTTTGAAACTTTTTATACCTTGTTACGCAGTCTAGAATGACGGTGTTTTTAAAAAAAAAACCCCGGGGGGTGGCCGGGGGGGTTTTGGGGGGGGGGGGGTTTTAAAAATTTTAAAAGGGGAAAAAAAAAGGGTTTCCTTAAAAAAAAAATTTTTAAAAAAAAGGGGGTTTTTTTTAAAAGGTTTTAAACCCTTTTTTTAAAAAATTTTTTTTTCCATTTTTTAAAAAAAAATTTTTTTTTAAAAAAAAAAAAAAAAACAAACCCAATTTTTCAGTTTTGGGGGTTGGAAAAAAATTTTTTTAATTTTTTTTTTTTTTTTTTTTTTTTTTTTTTTCCCCTTTTGTTTAAAAAAAAATTTTTTTTTTTGGGCCCAAAAAAAATTTTTTTTCCCCTTTGGTTAAACAAATTTTAATTTTTGGGGGGGGAAAAAAAGAAAATTTTTTTTTCCCCCCCCGGTTAAATTTTCCGGGGGGGGGGGGTTTTTAATTTTTTTTTTTGGGGGGGGGTTTCCCCAAGGGGGCCCCCGGCCCCTTTTTTTTTTGGGGGGGGGTTTGGGGTTTTTCCCCCCCGGGGCCCGGGGTTTTTTTTGGGGGGGGGTTTTTTTTTTTTTTTTTTTCCCCCCCAAAAAAACCCCCCCTTTTTTTAAAAATTTTTTTTTTTGGGGGGTTTGGGGGTTTTCTTGGGACCCAAAAACCCCCGGGGGGGAAAAAAAGGGGTTTTTTAAATTCCCTTTTTTTTTTTTCCTTTTTTGGGGGGTTTTGGGGGGAAAAAAAAAGGGTTTTGGGGCCGGGAAATTTTGGGTTTTAAAAAAAATTTTTTTTTTTTTCCCCGGGGGGGGGGGGGAAAAAATTTTTGGGGGGGGGGCCCCCCCGGGGGGTTTTTAAAACCCCCGGGGGGGGCCCAAAAATTTTTGGGGGAAGGGGGTTTTGGTTTTTTTTTTTTGGGGGGGGAAAAAAAAATTTGGGGGGAAAAAATTTTTTTAAAAGGGAATAAAAGGGGGGTTGGGCCCCCCAAAAAAAGGGCCCCCCCTTGGGGCCCCCCTTTTTCTTTTTTAAAAAAAAAAAAAAAATTTTGGGGGGGGGGTGGTCCTTTAAAAAAAAAAAAGGGTTTTTTTTTTAAAAAAAAGGGGGGGGGGGGGGGGCCCCAACCAAACTCCTTTTGGGGCTTTTTTTGGTTTTGGGGGGGGAAAAAAAAAAGGGGGCCTTTTTTGGGGGGGGGAAAAAGGGGGGGGGGGGGGGGGGGGCCCCGGGGGGGGGGGGTTTTCCCCAAAAGGGGGGTTTTTTAAAAAAATTTAAAATTTTTTTTCCCCCCCCCCCCGGGGGGGGTTTTTTTTTGGGGGGAAAAAACCCCCCCAAAGCCCCCAAAAAAATTTAAAAAATTTTTTTTTTTTTTTTTTTATATTTTTTTACAAAATTTTTAAAAATTAATTTTCCGGAAAAATTTTTAAAAAAAACCAATTAAAAACCAAAATTTTTTTGGAAAAAAATAAAATTTTTTTTTTTAAAAAAAAAAAAAATTTTTAACAATTTAAAATTTTAAAAAAAAGGGTTCCCTTGGGAAAAAAAAACCCGGTTCCCTTTTTTTTTTGGGGGGGAAAAACCCCCCCAAAAAAAAAATTTTTTCCCCAAAATTTTTTTTCCCCCCCCGGGGCCCCCCCCAAAGGGGGGGGGCCCCGGGGGGAAAAAAATTTTGGGGGGGTAAACCCCCTAAAAAAAATTTTTTTTCCCTTTTTTTCCCCCCTTTTTTGGGGTTTTTCAAAATTTTTTTTTTGGGTTTTCCCCTTTTTTTTTTTTCAAATTTTTTTTTTTTGGGGGCCCTTTTTTTTTTTTTAAAATTTTTTTTGGGGGGGTTTTTTTTTGTAGCCCTTTTTTTTTTTTCCCCCCGGGCCCTTTTTTTTTTTTTTCCCTTTTTTTTTTCCCTTTCCAAATTTTGGGTTTTTAAATTTTTTTCCCTTTTTTCCCTTTTTTTTTTTTTTTTCCTTTTCCCTTTGTTTAATTTTTTTTTCTTTTTTCCCCTTTGTCCTTTTTTTTTTTTCCCTTTTTAAATTTTTTTTTGGGGGTTTTTCATCCCCCCCTTTCTTTTAATTTAAAAAAAAATTTTTTTTAATCTTAATTTTTTTTCCCAAAAATTTCCCCCCCCTCCCCCAAAAAAAAAAAAAAAAAATTTTTGTTTAAACCCCCTTTTTTTTTCCCAAAAAAAAAAGGTTTAAAAAAAATTAAAAAAAAAACCCCCAAAACCCAAAATTTCCCCCCCCCCCAAAAAACCAAAAAAAAATTTTTTCCCCCCAAAACCCCCTTTTCCCCAAAACCCCCCGGGGAAAAAATTTTTTTAAGTCCAAACCCCCAAAAGGAAAAAAAACCCCAATTTAAAAACCCCCCAAAAAACCGGAATTTAAAGGGGAAAACCCCCCCGGGGGGGGAAAAAACAAGGGGGAATTTTTGGGGGAAAAGGGGGGAAAAAAAGGGGTTTTAAAAAACCCCTTGGGGGGGGGGGCCCCCCCACCCAATTTTTTGGGGGGGGAAAAAAAAAATTTAAAATTTTTTCCCCCGGGCCCCCCCCCCCCCCCCTTAGGGGGGGGGCCCCCCAACCCTTGGGCCCCCCCCAAAAAAAACCCCCCAAATTTCCCCGGGGGGAAAAGGGGGCCCCCCCCGGGGGGCCCCAAAAAAAAAAAAAAAAAGGGGAAAAAAAATGGCCCCCCCAAAATTTTCCCCCCCTTTTGCCGGGGTTTTTTTGGGGGGGGGGGGCCCCTAAAATTTTTTTTACTTTTAAAAAAAATTTTAAAAAAAAAAAATTTTAAAAAAAAAAATTTTTTCCCCCCAAAATTTTTTTTTTCCCCCGGGGGGGGGGGGGAAAAAAAAACCCCCCCCCCTTTCCCCCAAAAAAGGGCCCTTTGGGGGGGAAAACAATTTAAAAAAATTTTTTGGGGGGGGAAAAAGGGGGAAAAAAAAAAAAAAAAAAAACCCCCCCTTTAAACCCCCCCAAAAAAAAAAAAACCCTTTTTTGGGGAAAACCTTTTAAATTTTTAAAAAAAAATTTTTTAAAGGGGGAACTTTTTTTTATTTTTGGTTTAAAAAGGGGGGGGTTTTTTTAAAAAAGGGGGGTTTGGGGGCCCCCTTTTAAAGGTTTGGGCCAAAACACCCCCTTTAAAAAAAACCCCCCAAAATTTTTTCCCCCCTTAAATTAAAATTTTTTTTTTTTTTTTTTAAGGGGCCCCCCCCCAAAAAAGAATTTTTTCCCCCTTTAATCCCCCCGGGGGGGGGAAAAAAAAAATTTGGGGCCCGGGGGGAAAAAAAAAAACCCCAAAAACCCCCCACCCCGGGGGAAAAACCCCTTTTTTTGGGGGGGTTTTTTTGGGTTTCCCGGGAAAAAAATTTTTAATTTTTGGGGGGCCCCTTTTAAATTTAAAAAAAGGGGGGGCCCCAAAATTTAAAAAACCCCCCCCCTTTTAAAAAAAAGGGGTTTTTTTAAAAAAAAGGGGGGGGCCCCCCCCCTGGGGGAAAAAAAAGGGGTTTTAAAATTTTTTTTTTTTTTTTTTTTTTCCCCCCCCCAACCCCCTTTCCCCAACCCCCCCGGGGGGGGGGGGACCTTCCGGGGCCCCCCCCCAAAAAAAAACCCCCCCCCCCCCCAAAAAACGGGGGGGGGGGTTTTTTTTTTTTTTCCCCCCCTTTTTTCCCCCCTTTTTCCCCCTCCTTTTCCCCCCCCCCCTTTTTTTTCCCCTTTTTTTCCCCCCCCCCTTTTCCCCCCTTTTTTCCCCTTTTTTTTTTAAAAAAAATTTTTTTTTTTTTTTCCCCCTTTTTTTTTTTTCTTCTTCCCCCCCTTTTTAATTTTTTTTTTTCCCCTTTTTTCCCCCCCCTTTTTTTTTTTTTCCCCCCCCCCTTTTTTCCCCCCTTTTTTTTTTTTTTTTTTTTTTTTTTTTTAAAAATTTTTTCCCCGGGGCCCCCCTTTTTTCCCAAAGCCCCTTTTTCCCTTTTTCCCCCAAAAAAAAAAAAACCCTTTTTAAAAGGGTTTTTTTTTGGGGTTTTTTACCAAATTTAAAAAATTTTTTTGGAAAAAAATTTTAAAAAAAAAAAAATTTCCCAGGAAATTTTTGGGGGGGAAAAACCTTTTTCCAAAAAAAAAGGGGGAAAACTTTGGGGGGAAAAAAAAAAAAAATTTTTTTTTTTTTTTTTTTTTAAAAAAAATTTTGGAAAAAAAAAAATTAAAAAGGGGGAAAAAAAACGGGGTTTTTTAAAAAAAAAAAGGGGGGGGGGGGGGTTTTAAATTTTTTAAAAAATTTTTTTTTGGGGATTAAAAAAAAAAAAAAAAAATTTTCATTTAAAAATTTTAAAAAAAGGGGGGGCCTTTTAAAAAAAAAAAAAAAAGCCCCCAAAAAAAACTTTTTGGGGAAAAGGGGGGGGGTTTTCCCCCTTTTTAAAAAAAGGGAAAAAAACATTTAAAAAGGGGGGGGAAAAAAAAAAAAAAAAGGGTTTTTTTTTAAAAAAAAAAAAGTAAAAGGGGGGGAAAGGGGTTTTTTTCCCCCAAAAAAAGGGAAAAAAAAACCCCCCCCTGGGGGCCCCCTTTTTTTTGGGGTTTTTCCCCTTTTTGGGGGAAAAAAAAGGGGCCTATGCCCCCAAAAATTTTTAAAAATTTTAAAATTTTTTTTGGGGGGGGGAAAAAAAAGGGAAAATTTTTTTGGGTTTTTGGGAAAAAAATTTTTGGGAAATTTAAAAAGCCCAAAAAAAAAATTTTTTTTTTAAAAAAAAAAAAATTTTTTTTTGGGGGGAAAAAAAAATTTTTTCCCAAAAAATTTTTTTTAAAAAAAGGGGAAAAAAATTTTTTTTTTTTGGGGGAAAAAATTTTTTTTTGCCCGAAATTCCAAAAAATTTTTGGGAAAAAGGGAAAAAAGGGGGTTTTTTTTTTTTTTAAATGGGGGGTTTTTTTTGGAAAAATTTTTTTTAATTTTTTAAAAAAATTTTTAAAAAAATTTTCCCTTTTTTTTTTTTTTCCCCAAAAATTAAAAAAAGGGCCCCAAAAAATTTTTTAAAAAATTTTTTTTTTTTAAAAAAAAAAAAAAAGGGGGGGGGAAAAAAAAATTTTTAAACCAAATTTTTTAAAGGGTTTTTTTCCTTTTAAATTTTCCCAAAAAAATTTTTTTTAAAAAAAAAAAAAAATTTTTTTAAAAAAAAATTTTTTTCCAAAAAAAAACCCCCTTTTCCCTTTTTTTTTAAAAAAATTTTAAAAAAAGGGGGGGGCCATTAAATTTTTTAAAACCCAAAAACCGGGGGGGGGCCCCCTTTTTTTTTTTAAAATTTTTTAAAAAATTTTTTTTTGGGGGGGGAAAAGGGGGTTTTTTGGGTTTTTTGGTTTTGGGGGGCCCCCTTTTTTTGGGAAAGCCCCCAACCCCAAGGGAAATTTGGCCCCCCGGGGGGGGAAAAAAATTTTTTGCCAAAATTTTTTTAAAATTTTTTTTTTTTCCCCCCTTTTTGGGGGGGGGGGGCCCCCCCCTTCCAAAAGGGGGGAAAAAGGGTTTGGGGCCCCTTCCCGGGGAAAAAAACCCCCCGGGGGGGGTTTTTTGGGTTTTTCCCCTTTTTCCCGGGTTTTTTTTCCCCCTTTAAAAAGGGGGGGGGGGGGGGTTTTGGGGCCCCGGGGGGGGGTTTTTTTTAAAAAATTTTCCCCCCCCCGGGGCCTTTCCCCTGCCCCCCCGGGGTTTTAAAAATTTTTTTTTTAAAAATTTGGGGGGGGCTTTTTTTAAAACCCCCCAAAACCCCCAAAAGGGGGGCCCTTTTTTTAAACATTTTTAAAAAAAAAAGGGGTTTTTTTTTTGGCCCCCTTTTTTTTTAAAAAAATCCCCCAAGGGGGTTTTTTTGGGGGCCCAAAAATTTTTCCCCCCCCCCCCTTTTTTTTTGGGGGAAAATTTTAAAAAAACCCCGGGTTTTTAAAAATTTTTTCCCCCCGGGGGGGGCCCCTTTTTTCCCCCGGGGGGAACCCAAAAATTTTTTCCCCAAAAAACCCCCCCCCCTTTTTTCCCCAAGGGGGGGGTTTTTTTTTTTTTTTCCCCCCCCCCGGGGGGGGAAGGAAAAATTTTTTTTTTCCCCCCTTTTTTTCCCCCAAATTTTTTCCCGGGGGGGGGCCCTTTTGGCCCCGGGGGGGTTTTGGGCCGCCCCCCCTTTTTTGGGGGCCCCCCCGGGGGGTTTTTCCAAAAACCCAAAAAAAAACCCCCCCCTTTTTTTAAAAAACCCCCTTTTTTCCCCTTTTTTCCCCGGAAAAACCCAAAAAAAAAACCCCCCAAATTTCCGGTTTTGGGGACCGGGGGAAAATTTTAAAAAAATTTTTTAAAATTTTGGGGGAAAAAAATTTTTAAACCCCCCGGGGGTTTTTAAAAATTTTTTTTTTCAACCCTAAAGGGGGGGGGGTTTTTTTGGAAAAAACCCCTTTTTTTTTAAAAAAAAAAAAGGGGTTTTTAAAAACCCTTTTAAAAATTTCCTTTTTGGTTTAAAAAAAATTTTTTTTTAAAAATTTTTTTTCTGGAATTTTAAACCCAAAAAAAAACCCTTAAAAAAAATTTTTTTTAAAAAAAAGGGGGGGAAAAAATTTTTTAAAACCCCCAAAAAAAAATTTTAAAAAAACCCCCAAAAGGGCCCAAAAAAAAAAAAAGGGGGGTTTTTTTTTTTTCCAAAAATTTGTTGTTAAAATTTTTTTTTGGGGTTTTTTTCCCCTTTTTTTAAATTTTTTTTTAAATTTTTAAAAACCTTTTTTTTCTTTTTTTATTCCCCCCCCCCAAAAAAATTTTTAAACCCTTTTGGGTTTTTTAAACTTTTTTTTCCCCCTTTTTTTTTTTGGGCCCCTTTTAAAATTTAAAAAACCCCTTTTAAAATTTTTTTTTTGGGGGGAAAAGGGGGAAAAAATTTGGGGGGGTTTTTTTTGAAGGAAAATTCCCCCCGGGGGGGGCCCCCCCTTTTTAGAAGAGGGCCCCGGGGAACCCCCCTTTTTTTTTCCCCCCCCGGGGGGGGGGTTCCCCCCCTTTTTTTTTAATTTTGGGGGGGAAAAATTTTCCTTTTTTTTGGGATAAAAGGGAAACCTTTTTCCCCCTTTCCCTTTTTCCCTTTTTTGGGGGGGTTGGAAAATTTTTTTTTTTTTTTTAAAAACCCAAAAATTTTTGGGGGGGGCCCCCGGGGTTTTTTTTCCCTTTTTTAAAGGGTTTTTAAAAAAAAGAGGGGGGGTCCCCCCCGGGGGGTTTCCCCCCGGGGTTTTTAAAAAAGGGGGTTTTTTAAAAAATTTTTTTGGGCCCGGGGGGAAAATTTCCCCTAAACCTTCCCCCTTTTTTTTTGGGGAAAGGGGGGTTTTTTTTTTGGGGTTTTTTTTTTTGGGGGGGTTTAAGGGAAAAAATTTTTGAAAGGGGGCCCCGGGAAAAAAAAAAAATTTTTAAAGGGGTTTTGGGGGGGTTTTTTTCCCCCGGGGGCCCCCCCTTTGTGAACAAAATTAAAAAGGGGGGCCCAAAAAAAAGGGGGGGGTTTTTGGGTTCCCGGGCCTTTCCCCCCCTTTTGGGCCCCCTTTTTTAAAAAATTTTAAAAAATTTTAAAAGGGGAAAAGGGGGAGGGGAAAAAAAAAACCCCTAAAAGGGGCCCCCCCCCCCCAAAAAAAAAAAAAACCCCCCAAAAACCCCCCGGGGGGCCCCCCCAAAAAAAAATTTTAAAAACCAACCCCAAAAAAAACATTTTAGGGGGGGGAAAATTAAGTCCCCCAAAAAAAAGGGGCCCCTTTTTTTTTGGGGTTTTTAAAAAAAACCCCCCAAAAAACCCCCAAAGGCCCCGGGGGAAAAGGGAAAAACCAAAAAAAAAAAAAAGGGCCCCCCCCCAAAACCCGGGAAAAAAAAAACAAAAAAAAAAAAAGGGGAAAAAAAAAAATTTTTTTAAAAAAAAATTTCGGTTTTTAAAAAATAAATAAACCCCTTTTTTAAAAAAAAAAAATTTAAATTTTAAAAAAACCCAAAAAATTTTTAAAAAAAAATTTTTTTTTTTAAAAAAAAAAAAATTTAAAAAGGGAAATTTTAAAATTTAAAAAAAAAGAAATTTTTTTTAAAAAAAAAATATTTAAAAAAATAAAAATTTTTTTTTCCTTTTTTTTAAGATTTTTTATATAATTTTTTTAAATTTTATTTTAAAAAAATTTTAAAATTTTTTAAAAATTTTTATAATTTTTAAAAAAAAAAAAATAATTTAATTTTTAAAAAAAAATTTTTAAAAAAAATTTTTTTTTTTTTAAAAAAAAAGGGTTTTTTTTTTAATTTTTTTTTAAAAAAAAAATTTTTTTTTAAAAAAAAAATTTTTTAAAAAATTGGGGGGGGTTTTTTCCCCGGTTTTTTGGGGGGTTTTTTTTCCCGGGGAAAAAATTCCCAAAAAAAAACCCCCCTTTTGGGGAAAAATTTTTTTTTGGGGGGGAAAATTTTTGGGTAAAAGGGTTAAAAAACCCCCTTTTTTTTCCCCCGTTGGGGTTTTGGGGGAAAAAAAAGGGTTCCCCCCCCCAAAAAAACCCCCAAAAAATTTTTCCCCCCCCCCCCGGGGGGGGGGGGGGACCAAAAAACTTTAAAAAAAAATTTTTTTCCCCCCATGGGGTTTTTTTAAAAAGGGGGGGCCCCCAAAAAAAAAAAAAACCCAAAAAACCCCCCGGGGGCCAAAAAGGGGTTTTTAAAAGGGGGCCCAAAGGGGGGGCCTTTTTGGCCCCTTTTTTTTAAAAAAAAGGGGGGGGAAAAAAAAAATAATGGGCCCAAAAAACCAAAATTCCCAAAGGATTAAAAAAAATTTTAATTTTTCCAAATTTTTTCCCCGGGGAAAAAAAGTTGAAGGGGGTTTTTTCCCCTTTTTTTTTTTATTTCCCCAAAAAGGGGGAAAAAAAAACCCTTTTTTTTTTTAAAAACCCCAAAAAAATTTCCCCCCTTTTTTTAAAAAGGGTTTTTTTTTTTAAAAAAATTTTTTTTTCCGGGTTTTTTTAAAAAAAAAATTTTTAAAAAATTTTTTTTAAAAATTTTTTTTTTTTTTAAAAAAAAAAAATTTTTTTTGGGAAAAAAAAAAATTTTTTAAAAAAGGGAAAAATTTTTAAAAATTTTTTTTTTTTAAAAAAAAAATTTTTTTTTTAAAATTTTTTAAATTTTTTTAAAATTTTTTTAAAAAAAAAATTTTTTTTTTTTTTAAAAAAATTTTTTTTCCCCCCCTTTTAAAAAAAAAAAAGGGGGGGGGGAAAAAAATTTTTTTTTTTTTTTTTTTAAAAAGGGGGGGGTTTTTCCCCCCTTTTTTTTTTCCAAAGGGGGTTTTTTTTTTTTTAAAAAAAAAAGGGGGGGCCCAAAAATTTTTTGGGGGTTTTTTTTTTTTTGGGGGGGGGTTTTTTTGGGGGGGGGAAAAAAAGGGGGGGGCCCCCCCCCCAAAATTTTTTTCCCCCGGGGGGATTTTTTTGGGGGGGGGTTTTCCCCCCCAAAATAGGGGAAATTTTTAAAAAAAAAGGGGGGGGGGGGGGAAAAAAAGGGGGGGAAAAAGGGGGAAAAATTGGAAAAGGGCCCCCGGGGTTTCCCCCAAAAAAAACCCCCAAATTTTCCCCCTTTTTTTTCCCCCCCCCGGGGGGGAAAAAAGGTTTTTTGGGGGTTTAAGGAACCCCAAAAAAGGGGGGGAAAAAAAAAAAAGGAAAAATTTGGGGGGGGAAAAAGGGGGGAAAAAAAAAAGGGGGGGGGGGTTTTTTTGGGGGAAAAATTTAAAAAAGGGGCCAAGGAAGAAACCCCAAAAAGGGGGAAATTTTTTTTCCCCCCCCCCCTTTTTGGGGGGGCCCGGGGGGGATAAAAAAAGGAGGGGGGGAAAAAAGGGGGGGGGGGGGAAAAAAGGGAAAAAAAAAAGGGGGGGGAGGGGGGGAAAAAGGGGGGGGAAAGGGGGTTTTCCCCGGGGGGGGGGCCCCCAAAAAAAAACCCCCAAAAGGGGTGGGGGGGAAAACCCCCCCCCCAGGGAAAGGGCTGGACCCCGGGGGCCCCCCCCCAAGGGTTTGGGGGGCTACCCCCCCCCGGAAGGGCCCGGGCCGGTTCCCCAAAAAAAGGGGCCCCCCAAAAACCCCTTTTGGGGGGGGGGGGGGCCCCCAAAAACCCCCCCGGGGGGGGGCCCCCCAAAAAAAGGGGGGAGGGCCCCCGGGGGCTTTTGGGGGGGTTTTTTTCCGGGGGGCCCGGGGGAAGGGGGCCCCCAAAAGGGGGCCCCCCCCAAAGGAAAAAGGGGGGAAAAAAACCCCCCCCAAATTTTTTTAAGGGGAAAGGGGCCCCCCTTTTGGGGTTTTTCCCCCCAAACCCAAAGGGGGAAAAAAAAGGGGGGGGGGCCCGGGGGGGGAAGGGGGTTTCTCCGGGTTTTGGGGTTTTAAAGGGCCCCTGGGTTTGGGGTTTTTTGGGGGGCCCCTTCCCCCCCTTTTTTTCCCCCCCGCCCCCCATCACGCTTTTCCCCAGGGCCCCAAAGGGGGGGAAAATTTTAAAAACCCCCGGGGAAAAAGGGGGGGGGGGGGTTTTTTTAAAAAGGGGGGCCAAAAAACCAAACCCCGGGGGGGCCCCCCCCTTTCCCCGGGTTAAGGGGCCTTTGGGTTCCCCCCAAATTTTTTGGGGGGGGGGGGGGGGGGCTTGGGGCCGGGGCCCCCCCGGGGGGGCCCGGGGAATAAAAAAAAATTTCCCCAAAAAAAAAAAAAATTTCCGGGGCCCCTGGGGAGGGCCCCCCCAAAAAACCCCCCGGAAATCAAGTTTCCCCCGGGGTTTTAAAATTTCCCCCCCCCCCAAACCCGGGGCCTTTTGGGGGGGGGCCCCCGGGGGAAAAAAGGGGAAAAACCAAAAAGGGGGAAAATTTTCCCCCCCAAAAAAAAAACCCCCCCCCCTTTAAAAGGGGGGCCCCCCCCCGGCCCCTAAGCGGGGGGGGGGGGGGTTGGGGGGCCCAAAAGGGCCCCCAGGCCCCAAGGGTTTTTGCCCCGATTTTTTTGTACCCCCAGGGAAAAATTTGGAAAAAAAAAAAAACCCCGGGGGGGGGGGGGGGCCCCCCCCAAAAAAACCCCCCCCCTTTTTTAAATTTTAAAAAAGCCAAAACCCCCCGGGGGGGAAAAAGGGGGGGCCCCCCTTGGGGGGAAGGGGCCCGGGGGCCCGGTCGGGGGGAAAGGGGGGGGTTTCCTTTTTAAAAAAAAAAGAAGGGGGGGGGGGGGGGGGTGGGGCGGGGGGGAAAAGGGGGGCCCCCCCCCACCGGGGAAAAACCCCCCCCCCAAAAAAAAGGGGAAAAAGGGGGGTTTTTCCCCCTTTTAAACCCCCCCCCAAAAGGGGAAATTTGGGGTTTTTTTTAAAAAAAAAAAACCCAAAAAAAAAATTGGAAAAATTTTTTAAACCATTTTAAAAAAAAGGGGCCCCCAAAAGGGGAAAAAAAAAAAAAAACCCCCCAAAAAATTTTAAAAAATTTTTTTTAAAAATTTAAAAAAAAAATAAAATAAAAAACCTTTAAAAATTTTTAAATTAAATTTTTTAAAAAAATTTTTAAAAAAAAAAAAAAAATTTTTTTTATCCCTTTTACCCTTTTTTTTTAAAAAAAATAATTTAAAAAAATTTTTTTAAAAAAAATTTTTAAAAAATTTTTTTAAAAAATTTTTAATTTAAAAATTTTTTTTAAAAAAAAATTTTTTTAAAAAAAATTAAAAAAATTTTTTTTAAAAAAAAATTCCCAATTTTTTTAAAAAAAAAAAACCCCAAAAAATTTTTTTTTTTTTTTGGGTTTTTAAAAAAAATTTTTTTTTTATTTTTTTAATTTTTACCCCTTTTTTAAAAAAAAAATTTTTTTAAAAAAAAAAAAAAAGGTTTTTTTAAATTTTAAAAAAAAATTTTAAAAAATTTTTTTTAAAAAAAAATTTTTTTTTTTTTTTCAAAAGGGGAAAAAAAAAAGGTTTTTTCCCTTTTAAAAAAAAAACCCCAAAAAATTTAAATTTTAAAAAATTTTTTTTAAACCCTTTTTTTAAAAAAAGGGGCCCCGGGGGAAAATTTTTTTTTTTCCCCCCCATTTTTTTTTAAAACCCCCAATTTTTTTCCCCCCAGGGCCCCCCCAAAAAAAAATTTTTTTAAAACCTTTTTCCAAAAAACCCCGGGCCCCTAAGGGGTTTTTTTCCCCCCCCTTTTTAAAAAAATTTGATTTCCCCCTAACCAAAAAGGGAAAACCCCCGGGGGCCCCCCCCCCGGGGTTTTTTTTTCCCCCCAAAAAAAATTTTGGGCCCCCCCGGGCCTTAAAGCACAGTTGAGAAAAGATTTTTTGTTATACGGCGTACCCTAATATATATATATATATGTTATATATATATATATATATATATATATATATATATATATATATATATATATATATATTATATATATATATATATTATATATATATATTACGTATATGCTATATATACTAGTATAGTCACAATAGTATAACCCAAGTGATCAAAGGTATATGTTCATATTTTCATAAGATGTTCTAAGTTATGTTATTGTGGCATGAATAGTTGCTCTATCATGATATTCATGAATTGCTCACATATTTGTGGACTTTGCTAAAAAAAAATCAGATTTTTTCTTTGTAAAACTAAGAAACCAGTAGTTGTTTTTTTAATTTTCCAATGGATTCCTTTAACCTCAAAAATGTATGTTTAGACACCAAAATTGTTATTCTACTTGTCTTCGAAACAGAGATATGAGACGTAAAAGTATATTGATAGCCTTGTGGAAGAACTGCCAAAAAACAAGTTTACATCCAATTATTCAAATATCTCCATAGCTTTATCTTTTTAGGATATCAAATGGCACCATTGTGCAAATTTGGTGCTTGTAGCAAAAAGTGCACAATTACATCACTAATTTGCTGGGCTATAGGTACTTCTGACGGATTAACTAATTTTGGTGGTCAGGCAGTCACCCTTATGCATCAATCCTCTCTATCTTTACATAGGTTCCTTTCTTACTCACACAGCCGGGCGGCAATCCTTCGACTCACACGCATGATACCTGTTTCACTTTGCAAAAATCAACTCCTTGCACGGGACTTACGTATGTACCTACTCATAATCTTCAAACAGAGTAACAACACTATGGGAAAGTGACACAGTGTCCTCTTTTTTCTCCCCAGATGTGAAAGAACGTTCAGTCCGTGGCCCTCACTGCCAGATCCATGAGAGTCACCTGGGACGCCCCCTTGTGCCCGGTAACTAACATTGCACACAACATCAAGTACTCATCAGGATCCCACACGAGGTGGACTTCATCGCACGGTGACAACAGTCAAGAATTGAAAAACCTGGAATATTTCCCATACACTGTGTGCGTACAGGTGGGCGGAGGTGTTGATGAGCCAGTCTGCATTACGTCATTCACCAAGCTTAGGCGTGAGTGGTCTAGGGGAGCTAGGAGGGGAGGGCAGCATAGACCTCATGACCTGCGTATTTCTTGGAGTCTGGACGCATATTACCCAAGTCTGAAAAGGATCGCCTTACTGGGTGAAGACACTTGGCTGTAGTTTCCGAAACTAACCCTAGGCTTTTTCGAAAATACCCTCATTGTGATTCCCACACAAAGTTAACATTTCAAAGGTAGGGAAACCTAACCTAACCTTATCGTAAACCTAACGTAACCTAACCTGACGTTTTCAAGAGTGAAATGCTTTCCACACTTGGGTAATATGCCTCCCGGACCTTCACTCGGTTACCGCCTCCTTACTCAGTCTCTTCGTCCTGATAGCATTATTATTATTAGTAGTAGAAACAGTAGTTGTAGTCGTAGTAATAGTAGTAGTAGTAGTAGTAATATTTGTAGTAGTAGTTATATACGATGTTTTTAACATTATCTTAGCTTAGCTTGCTTTTGTTTTCTTTTCATTTTTAACATGCTCAATTATTTTTTACCTAAAACAATAGTTTTTTTCGCAGGACTTAGTCAAGTTTGTTTAGTCAAGAGTATTATTGTTTTTTGTCATATCAATCGTATATATTTTCAACATATATATTAACTAACTATATTTCAGTGTGTGTAAATATTTAATGTGTGTGTGTGTGTGTGTGTGTGCGCGTATTTGTATGTGTGTGTGACAGTGTGTGTGTGGTAGGTAGATATACGTATAGCTACATAGTTGTTACTATGTTTGTAAGATGTAAGTATTGATGCTTTTCATATCTTTGCAGAACCTTATGTACGGACAAGCAGCCCTAGCGCTGACTCTATAAACCTGTCGTGGGATTTCGATGAGGACCGCTACCTAGGCTTTACCATTACCTACCAGGTCACCTGGGGCCCCAACCAGCAGTACAAAGGCCAGACACAGGTAAACTAGCGGCTATCTGTTATTGTATCCCCATTATTGTCAATCTTGTGGAAATTATCCACTAAAACCGCTCTCTAATCGGGAGTATGGTATGGTGGGATACGCCTCCCCTGTCAAAGGGAGATGAGTAAAAATTCCACCTATGTATATATTATTATAGAATTGGGTATAAATTATGATGCATTAAATATAGTAATATAATTCTGGTGGTATTCACTAGTACCATAATCAAAGGATTAACATAATATAAGAATTATGAGGAAAATATTGGAACCTCCTCGTATAGGAGTAAACATTATTTGATCACGCAACTTAGTGCGTGATCAGAAACCCACAGCCAAAGCCTCTTTACCCCAACTTAAATTACCAGATTTGTCATTGCCCCATTTCCCTTCAAAATGGGGCATTCTTTCTGGGATAAATTCAAATTGGTTGATGATAGGACTGATTTAACAGAGGTGCATACATTAACCTATTTGTTAGGTCAGTTGAGAGGTTCTGCATATCTGCTGGTAAAGGAATTAACAGTAGAAAATGACAATTATAATGTGACACTCAAGATTCTTAGAGATAATTATGAAGATAAAGATCAGATAATAAAGAATCTTTTCTGCAAGTTCATGGATCTACTGAACCCTTCTCACAATCACAGAAAATTGGAAGAGTTCAGAATAACTTTAAATTGCACACTAAGAGCCATTGAAGCTCATAAACCCTTGACAGAGTCAGATTGGATGGTCAGTATCATGATATGGAGAAAACTACCAACCAGGATGCGAGACCGCTTAAATCAGAGGTACAATAGTAATTACTTCACGGTCAAGCAAATAGAGGAGGGATTATTACAAGAGTGCAAACATTTGCAAGGTATTGAGCAGAAACCCCCCCCACAGGGAGATAGAGATAACTAGACCTAAAGGTAATCAGCGATATCAGCCACCTTTAGAGTTTAAAGAGCCCTCATTGGTGGGTAGTTATCCCGCTCCTACTAAAGTTACGATGGAAGAAAACCGGTAGATAAGTTTCAAACTAGACCAGCCGTTAAACCACCACTAAGACCTACTCAAAGAACAGGTGCCATTCCTAAATATAGGGTTATTACCAGTGAAGTCAGAAAAAAATGTGCTTTCTGCGAGGAAGAACATCCACCCTCCACTTGTAATATATACCCAGATTATTCCACTAGGCTCAAAAGGTTATTGGACTTGGGAAACTGCCTAACCTGCCTTAGTGGTAAATATGCAATACAAGCCTGTCCTATTAGTCTGGGTACTTGTAAGAAGTGTAGAAAATCCATTCATCACATAGCCTTATGTCCTAATGGTGATGTGAGAACAGACCCTATGGTCGTTAAAATGTCAGTAACTAATATGAGTAGTTCATCCGCTGTCCCTACGGCAGAATTGAAGGTGAGCCACAATGGTAGTTCAGCCATTGTGAAAACAATGTTTGACAATGGTGCACAAAGATAATTTATTAGTGGAGAGATAGTTGATCTATTACAACTACCTATAATTAGCAAGGTGAGCTTAGCCATTTCGGGCTTTCTGGCCAACAAAGAAGCTCAAAGTTTTGACATTGTTCGACCACTAGTCCAATTGGGGAATTATAAATGTAGGGTAGCTGCTGTAGTTAATAACATCGGTATAAATTTAACTGTAAAAGGACTAAAATCTACAGCTGAAATGTTGAAAGTAAGAAAGGTGTTAGACTAGTTAGAAATACCTTTGAGGATGTTGATGGCCCATACCAATTAATAATAGGCGCTGATTATTTTGGGCGATACCTAAGTAAGGTCATATAAAAACATAACATTTCTATGTTCACCAGTGCTGGTGGTGAAGTAATAATGGGACCTATCCCACAAATTACTCACCAGCTTGAACAAGAGTAATGTATACCTAGTCAAGCACAGCCCCTCTTGGTTGCTAGAATTGGAACTTCATTAGTACCCACTCAAATCAACGAGTTATTGGAAGAGGAGGATATCCCCGTGCATAAATTATGGAATCTAGAAACTATCGGTATCATACCTGAACAGTTACCTAAAGAGGAAGAACTAATACAAATTTTAACCTGGCTAATAAAGAGTGCAGGAAGGCCAGCCTCCCCTTATAGAGTTGGAATACTAATTCTCCAAGGCTAAAAGGATAACCAGGAAGGATTTCCTTAATTATACGCTACCAGAGGTCCAATCAGTGTTAGGATTATGGTGGAATGTAAAAATGATGAACTAAGATTAAAGTGTCCCGATTTTTCTGATGATCCTAACAAAGAGAACACTCTTAAGTCAGGTCAGCCAAGTATTTGACCCCTTGGGCATAGTGAGGCCCAATAACTAAAAGGGGGTAAATGTCTAATACAAAAGGCCTGGGGAGAACACCTCGATTTGGGATACCCACCTTGATGGGAAATATACAACAGAATGGGAGACTATAAAATCTGAGTTCAATAAGAAAAATGAAGTTCACATAAGTAGGAGACTAAATACTGATGGGCGACAACCCCAGCAACTACACATATTTGTGATGCTTCAAAAAGTGTATACGGTGCAGTAGCTTATCTTAAAGCAGGAGAGGAATGTAATTTAATTATGTCTAAGGCTCGGGTTGCCCCAATTAAGCCTAGAACCCTGCCTCAAATGGAGCTGACTGCATTAAAATTAGGCACTAAATTAGCACAATATCTAAGTAATTTATTACAAATTGGTGAGGTATATATGTGGACCGATAGCGAAATTTGCCTACACTGGTTAGGGAAACATAACACAAAATATCCCTTATGTAAGGAATCGTGTTGGTAAGATTAATGATTTAGGTTCCACATTTCACTATAATCATGTTGCTACCAAGGAAAACCCAGCTGATATTTTGTCCAGAGGAACAACATTTACTATCCTCAAACTAAATACAGGATTATGGTTTAAAGTCCTACCTGGCTGAAAAATAATAATGAATAGCCTAATCAAAAGGTCTGTAGTAAGTCAGACATATCAGAAGATATAATTATGGAACCTATATTGATCCCAGATCCTGTTATGGATATAAAAAGGTTTTCCTTATTAAGCAAACTATTAAAGACTACTAAATTGGTCTTTAAATTCATAAAGTGGGATAGTTCTGACCCTTTGAAGTTTTGGGTTAGAACAATACAAAAGCAGGAATTTCCTGAGGAATATCAGCTCTTAGTCTCGGCCAGCCCCCGTAGGAACAAACTTATCAAATCATTAGGTCTGTTTCCTAGATAATGAGGGCATCATTAGGTGTACAGGAAGAATTTGGAATACTGATCTTCCCGACAAAACCTGCAATCCCATGCTAATTCCCAAACGTCATCATCTTACTAAATTGCTAGTGGATGAATCTCATGGGAAATCATTACATGGCGGAATGGCTGACACATTAGCCTATCTCAGGAGGGAATTTTGGATACCGCAGGGTAGACAGGCAGTTAAATACTACCTCAAATCTTGTGTCAATGGAAGAGATATGAGGGAAGACTAATCACCTATCCCGGGCCCCCTGAACTCCCATGGATCGAGTACAATTATTAAAACCATTTGAGGTAGCTGGTGTCGACTATACGGGGCAATAATAATACAGGAGATAATGCTCCCCCAAGAAAGTATATGTCTGCTTATTCACTTGCACCTCTACAAGAGCTGTTCATTTAGAAATAGCTGATGATTTAAGTGCCGAAACCTTTATTCAAGAAGTTCCGGCGGTTTGTGGCTCGGCGGTCGTGTCCTCGGCGATTGATTAATGATAATGCTACTAACTTCGTAGCAGCCTCCCCTATATTGTTAGAAATATTAAATCATCCATCAGTACAAAAATCTCTAGAGTTAAGGAAATGCTCATGGACCTTTACTACCCCTAGAGCTCCTTGGCAAAATGGTTTCACAGAGAGAATGATTGGCATCGTTAAGTCTTGTCTTAGGAAAACTCTCCACATGACAAGATAGGTCTAGAAGACCTGAAAACCATAGTGACTGAGATTGAGACCCGTATCAATAACTGACCCTTAACCTACTTAGATGATTCATCAGTGAATATAGAAGCTCTTACTCCCTAACATTTAATTTATGGGAGAAGACTGGAACCCTTTCCTTTAATAGAAACAAGGGAAGATATACAAGATCCTACAATAAATGACCCGGCTCAACATCTCCGGGAAGATTATCACACCTTAAGTAAAAATTTAAGGTCATGGGATAAGCATTGGAGTGCAGATTATTATTTACTGAGTCTAAGGGAAAAGTTTAATGGGGCTCAACAGCCAGAAAATCAAAGTCCAATTAAAGTAGGAGATATAGTAATCCTTAGGGGAGATATGCCTCGTTCGCAATGGCCTCTAGGAAAAATAGCAAAATTGCATACTGATGGAAAGGAGATTGTGAGGTCAGTGGAGTTACTAGTGAGGGGACAACGATGTGTGCGGACGGTAAATAATTTATTCCCCTAGAGTTAGCTGAAGAGGTAAAGGAGGACTCTAAGTCTGCATCTTGCCAGGCCAACTTAGGGGACTCCCGACCTCGGAGGCAAGCTGCTTTAAAGTGTAAAACCACATGAGAAACCTCATAAAAGGGGGTCAAATTACTGAAGCAAACCTTCATTTTTCGCCGGCCCCCAGTTGTGGAAATTATCCACTAAAACCGCTCTCTAATCGGGAGTATGGTATGGTGGGATACGCCTCCCCTGTCAAAAAGGGAGATGAGTAAAATTCCACCTATGTATATATTATTATAGAATTGGGTATAAATTAAGAGCATTAAATATAGTAATATAATTCTGGTGGTATCTACTAGTACCACAATTAATCAAAGGATTAACATAATATAAGAACTATGAGGAAAATATTGGAATCTCCACGTATAAGAGTAAACATTATTGGAACCTCCACGTGTATAGCTCCAGCTGACTTGGATTCTCGGTTTAAGACAGCATTCACGCATTAGACCTACACGATTAAGGTGTAGCCACTCTTGATTGTACACTAAGGTGTAGTCACGCTCATCTTAGTATGTGTGAGCCAATATAACCGATCAATCGGTTAAAGCAAGGACGAAGTGGTAAAAACACCACAACAGTACGTGCCGCGCCAGGAACTGTGGAAAGTTACCCTCGGCCTACCACCATCGCCGCCATTACGTGCACCTACTACAATTACCAGCGCCCTACGCGACTACCACCACTCCCTCAAATAATAATCAAGCCTTCAAATCATCAACCCATCTACCACTGCTGAGTATACCTTAGTTAGCGTCTAAATAGGGTATCATTGCAGTCTAGGTAGTTCTTGGGTTAATAGCAAGGTGAGTTCACATCAATTATTACTATAATTTCAACAAATTTTATGTCGTGCTGCAATTCTTAAGTGCGTCCAGCCGAGATTAATCCCTTGAGACCCAGAACGTAATTTCCATTGTAATTTGGGAACCATTAGACGATTGTAGTGAATATAAGCAATATTTTATAGATATGACCTGTTTAGTATCATTAAACCCTGACTTTTTTGGTATATTAAGTTACTTTCTGTAATTTAATGGCTAACAACAGACAATTTTATATAGCAAAGGAAAGATCTGGGCGTGAAGGGGTTAAGGCACTAGGTTTAGTAAACAAAATATCACTCACCTCAACACCCTTCCGGCCAACTTTATTTCCTTACAACCCCACTTGGACGTCACTTAGGCATAGACAAAGATTTAATGTGAGGGAAACTCGGGAATTCGTTTAATAACACTGCTCTTCCAATATGTCCACAATATAGCATTCACATAAATAGCCTAACATCAGGTGGGTGGGTCGGTGGACTGACGCGACTAGTGAGTGACTCGTACAGCCCATACCTATTGACTGACATGGATATCACAACCCGGAACAAAAGACTTAACTCACAACACTTCGCTTATAATATGGTATGGTGGTCACTAAAGGACACACCCGTATATTATTAAAATCACTGATTCTATGAGAACAGCTGGAAGTGACATCGTGAATTACGAGAGAGAAGGAAGGAAGGGGACTATGTATTGTGATGGGCCATGGCGTCGAGACCAGGAAGACTTCTTGCTTACATTCAGGTAAATGCATCGGATGCAGGGGCCAAGATGGCTTCATAGCTCCTCTTCCCGCTTAACTGTAGTGGGGGGGACGCCATGCATCCGAAACTTTTCACTCCATATCGACTTAGGTTTTTCTTTACGGAAGGTAAATTTAAGAGGGTGTGGAATGTAAGATAGTCATGGTCTTACTTATTAATGTGCTTAAATTTCCATAGATGATTAAGAAGTTGTTTTGAATAAGGAAATGAAAGTTAATTAAAGAGAACTAGAGCTGTTGTCAGAACATACTCAAGGTTTTGGGTAAAAAACCCGGGAACTCTGAGGGTCGCAAAGCATTATGGGAAAAGTAATATGCTACAATAACTGGGGAATTTACTACCTCCTCGTCATAACCCTATATAGCCTGTCTCCTTTTAATTTCCAGTGGGGTAATAGTGGACTTACCCTTTTTCCTACCATCCAGTAATGTTACTCTACTAAGATTAACCTGTAGGCCAAGACCTTAACCTAGTATGAGACGGTGTTGCCACAGTTCCTCCGCATTTTACTGGCGGGGCCTTCAAAATTCTGGCAATACACTTATCATTATTATCATCATAATCATAATAATATTACCACCATTTCAACTTCTCAGGTATGGTCAGCAAAGTATTATCTTAAACACCCTCTCTTTTATTCGCTAGGGGTGTATTATACATTTTCACTCATTCACGTACCAGCCTTCACGTGTTATCTAGCCACTGTTTGATACTTTCCCACGTATAGGGTTTTCCAAAGACTACTCTATACTGGACTTGCTACTCGTGCCCCGCGCCAACCCGCCCATGACCAGTGGAGGCCAGTTTTGCGATTCCTGCCATTTTAGAACATCACCCCTCTTTCCTTTCCTAAGGTTTATCAGTATATATGATATACCGTTATCTTCGTAACTGTTTGTTCTATAATATTATCAAATAAAAAACTGTAAAATACACTAAAGAAATGCCATTATGAGAGAGTGAAGAAATATGCATGACCTCAATATATACTTAAACTCTTCGCCATTTAATATTTTGCGAGAAAACATTTTAGATGCTAGCGATAGAAAGAAGCGGATTTTCATTAGCTTTCCATTGATATATTTTGTTTTCTGATAAATGAATTACCACCATGCCTAAATTAGCGTTAACTAAAAAAATAACATCATCAATCGTATCGGCAAGTAAAAAATGTTCCATGAATACAGTAGACTATGGCATATCAGTATAAATGATACACTGTTATCTTCGTGAGTGTTTGTTCTATAATATTATCGAATTAAAAACTGTAAAAACCCTAAAGAAATTCCATTATGAGACACTGAAGAAATATGCATGAACTTATATTCACTTAAACTCATCGCAATTTGATATTTTGCGTGAAGACTTTTTACATGCAACATATCATTAGAAGCGGAATTTAATTAGCTTTCCATTGCTATATTTCATTTTCTGATAAATGAATTAGAACCATGCATAAATTAGCGTTATCTAAATAAATAACATCATCCATCGGGTAATTATCCCGATAGATGATGTTATTTTTTTAGTTAACGCTAATTTATGCCATGGTTATGATTACATTTATCAGTAAAACAAAATATAGCAATGGAAAGCTAATGAAAATCCGCTTCTTTCTATCGCTAGCATCAAAAATGTTTTCTCGCAAAATATTAAATGGCGATGAGTTCAAGTGAATATTAAGTTCATGCATATTTCTTAACTCGCATAATGGCATTTTTTTATTGCATTTTACTGTTTTTTATTTGATAATATTATAGAACAAACATTTATGAAGATAATGGTATATCATATATACTGATAAACCATAGGAAGGGAAAAGGGAGTGATGTTCGAAAATGGCAGGAATCACAAAACTGGCCTCCACTGGAAATAGCCCAAAATGAGTAGCAAGTCCAGTATAGAGTAGTAGTCTTTGGGTTTTCAAATGCCTGTACCGCATATCTTCTTCTCCATACGTTCTCCTACCCTTTTTCCTTCTCAGGCTTTCCCTCGAGACCTCACATTCGTAAATTCCTTCAAATATTCCGATCTTCCTTTTTGTATATCTTCATTCTCTTTCGGCATCCTTTCATTTTCATCTATCACTTCCTTTCCCTGCGCGGCATTCCATCCAGTTGTTCTCGATGTCTTAAGTTAAACACAGATGACATAATTAAGTCTTTAGTCACCATGTATAATAGTTACGATTAGCTATAATAGCCAAGAACATGTTTCCCTCACATCACGCCTTCTGGTGTGACTGTGAACAGCCGCGCCAACCTGCCGGCGTAGTTTGGGGTCACGTTCGAGGCCCCGAGGGCGCGGTGGCTCCCTTCCAGGTGGTACCTGACGGAGGTGAAGGATAAGACCTCACCTGACGAGGCTGGGTGGTTCATTATTACCGAGGGTCGAACTGTTACCATCCTTTCCTAGGCTTACAGAGTGGAGGAGGGGCGGTTTTAGTGCTTGCAAGAGGTGTAGCTACAGTAACCCTTCTCCTGCTGGGGAGGGTTGGCCATAGCAGATTGATTCATGTAGAAGGTGTAGCTACAGTAACCCTTCTGAGTGGGGAGACTTTGCTGTTGGCAATAGCAGACTGATTCCTGTAGAAGGTGTACTCTGACCTCTTCCCCGTTTGGGCTGATCAGACGAGACACCTTTAGCAACACTACAGTGCAGCGGTCATGCAGGCGTCACCGGAGAGGAAGCAGGTAATGTACTGTACAGGTAACTTGCCTTCAACGTTGCCTCCTCTTTGATATTCCAGGAAAAGGGTTTCACTATCAAGAATTACACCGCCACGAGTCCTTATGGGGAGCCCATCTGTGTGGCGGCTTTCCCCAACACGACGTTGGAGCTGATGAGTGAGCCGTATTGTGTCTATCAATATGGACCAGATAGTGGACATGGTAAGTCTGTCAAGACTCACCTACATCAATACATTCATCATTCTTTGCATCATCAATATAGCTATAGTGTGCATTTCACATTCTTAATATATGTAAATATATACAATTTAGGGAAAAAGCGTAGATGGATGAAATCATTCATGAGACACCCTTGTTACAGATTATAACAACTCCCTGATCATCGGCGTGTCTGTGTGGGTGGCTCTCATCGTCATCGTGATGACAGTGGTGGCAGTGGTTCACCTGCGCTCGCGACGCCGTCAAGCTAACACCTCCATGGCGATGATGCCGCCCACCTAGACACCTGTGTGCTGCACCTTAACACACACACACACACACAAACACACACACACACATATTAGTGCACACGAACACAAGCAAGGAAAAATGGAACTTAATGAAAGAAAAATTATGTAGTACGAGATTGGCTTTGCACACAAACATGTACACGTAATGACAAATGATCAGTGATCGATTTTCTTCACCTACATACTTATTTCTGCGTCGTCTTAGGGAGACAAGAAGTGATGTACTGGTGTTCTCTCCACAATGGCTACACACGTCCTCGACTATATTTTATTTTTATTCTTATTTTGATTGATATATTGCCATTATAGAAAACATACATTGAAATATATATTTATTGTACTTGAATATGGCGTAGTCTGCAGAGCCATAGATGGCTCCTTAGCAGACATCATGTAAATATCATCTCAGCATTCTGACGATACATGACAACTTTACGTATATAGTTATATACAATACAATATTTACGTATTTCATCCTCAACACCCTTCAAGTAATCCCAGAACATGAAGAAGAAAAAAATATAATATATAATCAAGATGTAACACCTAAACACCTGGGAATAAAATACATTCCATTAGTATACACACACACACACACACACAGTCACATACACACACACACACACACACACACACATACGCATGTACTCCATAGTGTAGGGGTAGCACGCTCGGTTCACAACTGAGAAGTCCCGGGTTCGATCCCCGGGCGGAGCGGAAACAGATGGGCTGTTTCCTTAAAACCCGAGCCCCTGTCCACCCAGCAGTGAATGGGTACCGGGTGTTAGCCGGGATTTGTGACCTGCTCTCCGGGGTGCTGGCTTCGGCCAAAACTAAGCACTAAGGATGCATGATAAAAATGTTGATATGGAGACGGGGCCATACGAGCGTTGCTCAGGCCCTGTAAAATACAACTAGATGAATACAACTAGATGAATACACACTCTCACACACACAGACACACACACACACACACATACACACACACACACACACAAAGTACACATAAATAAATCCGCATACATGTTAGCACACACAAACATCATACATATCTATAATAATATAAGCGAAAGTGTGTGTGTGTGTCTGTCTGTCCGCTCTGGGTGCCGCCCCCTGTGGCGGAATTTCCTCATATGGCACAGTTTTGGAATCGGGTCGACCAGGGGAAGGTTTTAAGCCCACTTATAAGATGATCCGATCACTTTTTTTTTCTTTTTTTTTAGCAGCCTATTAGCGAGAATTGTGAAAAAAAAGTGGGTTGCGAGAATTGAGGAAACCTTGATGTAGGGTGATGGGTAATGGGTGAGTGAATGGGTGGGGTGATGGGTAATGGGTGTGGGGTGATGGGTGAGTGAATGGGTGGGGGGTGATGGGTTGGGGGTGATGGGTGAGGGAATAGGTGGGGGGTGATGGGTAATGGGTGAGTGAATGCGTGTGTGGTGATGGTTAATGGATGAGTGAATGGGTGGGGGGTGATGGTTAATGGGTGAGTGAATGCGTGTGTGGTGATGGTTAATGGGTGAGTGAATGGGTGGGGGGTGATGTGAATGGGTTGGCGTTAATATACATTTCTACATCCATGATTTCATGAAAGTTAGAAGGGGCTATCTGGAGAGTCTTCGGCCCACCAAACGCAGGTGGTGGGCCGAAGGCCCACCAATAGCCCTCCGCAGGAGCTAACTAACCTCCGCAGGAGCAGCGACTAGTACATAAATATACGTACATAAATACATATATACATCACATAAATACTTCCACACGTATAGCCTACATACATTCATACATGCACATGTAGGAGACAGGAAGATAAAATCGCTTTTTTCAAGTTCACAAAGCTCATCATAAAGGAAAGAACTATCCAACGACCCAATAACGCTGCCTCAGCGACTTCCAGTGGTAGCGCTGGTGGTGTGACATCGCGTGCGGCGGCTGGAAGCGCAACTTCCAGTAGCAAGCCAGCTCCCGGTCCCGGTGCTAATGGTCACTCCTCCTCCGGTGGTATTCGTATCGCAGCAGCATCGCTGGTGGGACCATGACTTCCAAGGGGGGGAATGCTGTTGAACCCGGGTTGTGGGGGGCGGTGATGCAGTCCTTGACATGAAAGGTGTAAGCGGCGGACAGGAAAGATCAAGTGAGGCTTCAGACCATCCTCAGCGATAACTACGAGATCGTATAAAGAAAAGAGGCACGTGAATGCTTCACCAGTGAGTAGGTCTACGTGAAGTTGTTGTGGTTGAATTATGTATTTTGACGAATTACCCTTTGCTTATATTGATGACGCAAATTTATTAAATCTTATAAACTCTGACGGATTAAGCAGATCCGTAACTTCTAATGATTATATTGATAAGTTAAACTTCGATCCCTTTACTGTTTTAGATGATAAATACAACAATGAGTTAGACGTAAATCATTTCTATATACAAACAAGACATTTGAATGTTCCAAAGTCTAAATATATATTTCTTGATTCTTTTTCTACACAAAGTAGTGATGTTAACTTTACAATACTTAGTCTGAATATACGTTCTGTTCCCTCAAATATCCAGTTTTTTACTGATTCAGTCTTGTCTCATTCATGTTTAAGATTTGATGTTATTGGTTTTTCCGAAACAAGACTTGATTATGATCATGCTTCAGTGTACCAGATGCCGGGATATATAACCTTTACACTAAAAATTTGTCGAGGTAGATGTGGAGGTGGTGTAGCTTTATGTCACTAATGCCTATATGTCCTCAATATGTTTAGATTTTTATTCTTCCATAGAATGCTTCAGAATTTATGTTAAGGTAATACGGAGAAGATATTCTTAGTTATGTGCATATATAGACCTCCAAGTGGTAATGTAAATAGTTTTCTTGACAAATTAATGGAATATAATGCTATACATATTCGTTATTATCATTAGCAAATAACATAAAATATCATGGTATTCATATAATAGTGGATTTTAACCTGGACTTATTGAAGCATACTAACAACAGTCTTGTCTGTGAATTCATTAATATAATGTACTCTTTCTCTCTATTACCCTTAACTACTAAGCCTACTCGAGTCACAGACACAACAACCACACTAATTGACCATAATCTGGTCGACACAGGTGGAGATGAATACTACCAATTACATAATACACAATGATACCACAGACCATTTTCCTGTAGTTTCACAATTCAGGCTTCAAGATTTGACAAAATATTATCCACAGTTTATTCATAAAAGATGCCTTACTAATGCTGCCCTTGAAGACTTCAGTAATGAAGTTGCCCAGCTGGATTGGTCAACTGTTATAAAATCTGTGTATAATCGTATGCATCGTAAAAAAAAAAAAATCCAGTATTTTAATAATCTATTCCAGAAACATTTCCAAATGAAGCATATTCGCGTATAACCTAAATGTCATCAAACACCATACACCACTCCTGCCTTGAAGAAAAGCATCAAAGAAAATCACAGGTTAGAGAGATTAGCACACAAATGGCCAATAACTTTTCGAGAAACATTTTGAATTTATAGAAATAAATTAACATCTGTTTTAAGAGCTGCGAAAAACCAATACAATAAAGAACAATTAAAGAAACACTCAAGGTAATCCCAAATCACACTGGCAGTCTATTAATAAAAATTATTGACAGAAGTTCAACTACATCAAATGATAATTTAATTGAATTAAAACCCCCATGTAATAACACTGCGATAAGTTTAACGATAACTTCTTGGGGTTCGGAGATTCCTTAACCAATAATTTGGATAACTATTCACATAAACAATATTTATGCATTCCTCCAGCCTTTTCTGTGTATCTGACTCCAGTAGAGTCAACGGAGACTGAGAAGTATCAAACCGCCATTAAGTCTGACGCAGCTGGTTGTGACGACATTTCACATAAACTTTTAAAGCTCACTGCCTCTTCTATTTCTCGTCCATTGCCCCACACATAATTAATCTTTCCTTTAAAACCGGTAACATTTCCAGATAAATTAAAAAAGGGCCGAGGTAATACCATTACATAAATCAGGGAGCAAGAATGATATAAAAAAGTATTGTCCCATCTCAATCCTTCCTGCTTTAGCAAAATATTTGAAAAGGCAATTTCTACTCGCCTTATTAACTACTTGGAGGAAACTAGCTTATTATCTGACTCTCAACATGGCTTCAGATCAAACCGCTCTACAAGAAACAACAATTTTACAGTTTGTCAGTGACGTATACCAATACTTAGAAGGTAAATAATATGTTGCAGGAATATTTATAGATTTATCAAAAGCCTTTGATTCTTTAGATACTTCTCGACAAATTAGAAAAATAGGGATAAGAGGTGTGGGCTCACCAATTGTTTAACAGCTATCTTAGTAACAGGTCACAAAGTGTTTTTTGTAATTCCACTTAATTATCTTTCAAAATCGATATCTAAGGGTGTACCTCAGGGATCTATTTTAGGGCCTCTACTTTTTATATTATATATATATATAAAATATATATATATATATATATATATATAAAATAGATAATTATTATATATATATATATATATATATATTATATATATATATATATATATATATATATATATAAAAAAGAGTATATATATATATATAATATATATATTTATATATATATTATAATATATATATATATATATATATATAATTATATATTATTATATTAATATATATATTTATATATATATTTATATATATATTTATATATATATTTTTATATTATATATATATATATATATATATATATATAATATTATATATATAATATATAATATATATATATATATAAATGACATAACCAATGCTAGTTCAAAATTTAAATGTAATATATATGCTGACGATACAAATCTCCTATTAGTTGATAGTAACCTGAACTCCTTACACCTTTTTTGCAAATTGAATTTTTGTTGATAAATAAGTGGATACAGGGCCAAAAATTAAATCTCAAGTTACAAAAAGCAATTTCATATTGTTTCAAATCGTTCAATAAAAATGTTCATGACCAATATTATTAGAAGTTGAACCGATACAACGTGTCTCTCATACACACTTTTTGGTGTTAATATCGATGAAAATTTAAATTGGAGCCATCATATTAATGAGGTATATACAAAGCTATAAAAAAATATGTGGCATCCTATAAATTTTATAGAGTCCGCCATCAACTAACAACAGAGAGTATGTTAAGTATTTATTACACGTTATGTTACCTCACCTGAAACTACTGTGTCTCCATATGGGGTTGACATGGCCATCATTGTTGAACAAAATATTAGTAGCCCAATTAGATTATCAGATATATCTATTTATGATAAATTTCATTCAACCAGCCGTACTTATGCGCAGTTAAATATATTAAATTTCAAATTCATTAAAATGTATTTGTATTGTTGCTTATTTATAAAAATATGAATATCTATACAGGTAAACAAACTTTTCAAATTTATTGAAAGTTTCATACACGAGGGTAATACTATAAATCTAGTGAGTCCACAATTTCGAACAAACCTCTACAACAAGAGTGTGGTATGTGGGCTGTCCTCAGCTGTGGAATTCCCTTCCTACTGATGTAAAAAAATAATATTTATATGTAATTTATTTCAATTTAAAAAGTAAATAAAGAGTTATTTGTTTACTTGTCAGAATACAGGATGTTAGGCGAACGATGTAAGTGTGTGCAATACGCAAGTCAGTGTGCATGTTCTATATTGTTAATATTTGTAAGAATGCATGTGTTGGAGACTTGGTGCTTGTTTTTACATAATTGGAATCGTATTTACTGTAGTTGTAAAGTTGATTGCATAATCTATTCAATTTGATTTCTTAGAAAATAATGTTGCCTGTGTACTGTATTCACAGGAAAGAAGCTGGATACACCCGCCCCACACTCACAGCACTCTCAGTCCCAGAATACAGACCAGTTATCAAACCAATAGTCCTTGCAGGGATTCCTGCAAGGACTATTTGGTTGATAACTGGTCTGTATTTGGGACTGAGAGTGCTGTGAAGTGTGGGGCAAGTGTATCCAGCTTCTTTCCTGTGAATACAGGAGTGAGGCAAGGGTGCGTCCTTGCCCCATCCTTTCAACGCTTGTATGGACTGGGTATTGGACAAGGTGTAGATCAAGTGATTGTGAGCATCCGTCGGCAACACCAAGATCACTGATCTGTTTTTGCGAGATGCAGTAATCTTTCTGAGTCCTGAGTCCTGGTGAGGCTCTCGAGGCGCTGCACAGGAGGGAAGCCTTTGGCTGAGGGGTCAAGACC
>JACEEZ010022354.1:152500-163865 GCA_016584305.1 Chionoecetes opilio | reverse complement strand
TCATATTTTTGGCTTTCGTGGCCTAATTGCATGCACGAGGCTGATGCACGTGTTAACGATCGCATTCTGTTGTTGTTGTTTTGTTGTTGTTGTTTTTGTTTATATGTTTTGTGTGTGTAAAAACTAGAGAATGATGAGGAGTCGCTTCCCTTTTGAAATTCCTCCTCGTGTTTTTGTGTTTTTTTTTTTAAAGATTTTCGTACTTGTGGCTTGTGGCTTTTTATTTTTTATTTTGCATCGTGGAGTACTACTATTCAGGGACAAATATGAAAAGAAAAGCATTGGAAAAGTCTGCTAATTGACAGTGCACGTATAGCAGATATCAAAATGACTCAGAAAAAGGAAGATTGGCCAATTTATGCTGGGTGTTTTTTTAATAAAACTCGTTTCTTTCCCCCTCTGTTGTCATTAAAAAAAAAATCTAAGGCATCAGGTCCATAAAGAGTCTCGGCTCAATGGACCGCGGCTTGTATATAATTATTAATGTATAATCAACTTTATGTATGTTCTGTTAAGCCTAATAAACAATCAATCAATCAATCAATCTACTAACATCTGATTCTGAAACAGTTCTTACTATTAACCATACTAATCAATTCTTAACCTCTAATAGAAATTCTTCCCCTTGACTTCCACTTCATACCTTGAATAACAAATTGTTTATGTGATTAACACTTGTAACTCTTGCTTCGACTAATCCGATTACTAACCAAATCCTTTTATCTTTTCCTTTTACCCCTGTCACCACCCAACGTCTCTCCTCTCTCTCTCTCTTTTTTTCTCTCTCTCTCTCTTCTCCTCTCTCTCTTTTTCTTTTCTCTCTCTCTCTCCTCTCTCTCTTCTCCTCTTCTCCTCCTCTCTCTCTCTCTCTCTCTCCCCATCTCTCTTCTCTCTCCCCTCTCTCCTTCTCTCTCTTCTCTCCTGCTCTCTCTCTCTCTCTCTCTCTCTCTCTCTCTCTATCCCCTCTCTCTCTCTCTCTTAACTCTCTCTCTCTCTCCTCTCTCTCTCTCTCTTTTCTCGTTTCTCCTCTCTTCTCTATCTCTTCTTCTTCCTCTCTCTTTTCTTCCCCTTTTTTTCTTCCCTCCCTTCCCTCTCCCCCCTCCCTTCCTCCCTCTTCTCTCCCTCTCTCTCTCCCTCTCTCCCCCTTCCCCCGCGCACTAGACTGGAGCAGCATGGCGGTTACCTCTACAACTTCGAGCAGCTGATGGCAGACTACAATCAGCAGATCAACGCGAGCAACTCATAGAGGGAAGAGAAACCTGGAACTGTTGTGTGACCTTGGTGGGGCGCGTTAAGAGGACTCCCGCTTATGGGTTGATTTGCGAGGCGATGTGAAATAAAAACTGTTTGAGTGACGAGGAAAGTGATGGCTCGGACGAGTTTTTGGTGTCGTAGAAAAGATGATTTACTATGCTGAAAAGTAATGGTTATATATATGGAAGTGTTTGTATGGTTCTTATGTACATAGATGGAAAGAAATTGGATGTGAAGATCGATACACCTCGCTCTCTCTCTCAATCTCTTTCTCTCGCCTCTCTCTCTTTCTCTCTCTCTCTCTCTCTCTCTCTCTCTCTCTCTCTCTCTCTCTCTCTCTCTCTCTCTCTCTCTCTCTCTCTCTCTCTCTCATTGTTGTTCCTCCCTGGTCGCGTTAGGGCGAGTGTTACATGTGCCTGGCTTGTCTCGGTCTCAGTGCGTGATGGAAACTTTAAACAGAAAAAGCTTGAAAGTTTGGACTGGAAGCGGGTTTTGTTTTCCTTCAAGCAGAGGAAAAATCCACGGCGTTCTTGTGAAAAAGTTAACTAAGAGTCCAGTGTCAGATTGGCGTCCGTGCTCTGAAGTAAGACCATGGACGATGATTCTGATGGGAGTGAAGGAAGCATTTTTCTGAAGAGGTACTTGAGTCGCTGCCAACTTGCTCTCAAATGTGGAGGATGGTTATTTGAGATTTTTAGCAATTTTTTTTTATTAGTCTGCGGCGGACATCAGCTGAGTGCGTAGTATTGCTGCGGCGGCCGCGAAGAGACTGTCGCTTTTCTTACTCCAGCTTGATGGCAAGAGGACGCTGGGGAGACGACACAGTGAGGAAAGAGTGCGTGAAGACCATGACTGCGACACGCTGCAAATGGAAGAAAAGGAAAGAAAAAGAAGGAAGGAATGGTCAGCCTTTTGTGTCGGCGCGGGAGTGAAGGAGCTCAGGAGGGCAACAATCTGGGCACAAAAAAAACAAGAAATACGGAGACCAATTCATCCTCAGATATGTAAAGAAAAACAAATACCTGAAGCCATTGTTATTTATCGTCATGACAGATCCAGAATGAACGAAACATTGCCAAGTGTGACGAAACGCAGTGAAACATCTTAATCAACAAGGAGAATATATATTGTGAGGGATAAAAAGTGAGAGAAAGAAAGGAAAAATATATATAAATACTATTCCCTTACCATCCTTTTTCCGTGTGGCGTCCCAACTGGCTCCATCTGGAAGGGGATGGATGAAGGAGGAGGAGGAGGCAGGGAGGAGGTAGAAGAGGAGGAGGAGGAGGTAGGCAAGACTTTTATGTGGGTTGGGTGAAGGTTTTGATTGAATTTTGCCTCCCAGCCTTGTTACGTTTAACCAGAACCAAGATTGAATCCCTGGAAGAGGCTGACGGAAGGTTGCCTCTCTCTCCGCCCTGGCACTAAAAGTCTCGTGATGGAAGTTGTTATAGTCTCCCCGTAAACCCAAAGCACCGCATGTACATTTTCTTTGACGTGGTGCAGGTTTTAATCTCCTTTGTTGATGTTTGGGGGGAGAAGCGATGTAAATAGAGAGCAGCATGGAAAAAAAAGGAAAACAAATATGAAAGAACAACTCAGGAATTCTTTTTTTTTTAGTACCACGGCGATTGAAAAGGAATGAAGACTTGTGAGGTGGTGGTGATTGGAGTAACTTTCTTCATTAATCATTCATCCTACAGTCAGCTGATCCAGAATGAAAATGTGAGGAGTAAAACACTTGTATTGTCCTGATAAGACGAAATGAGATTGTCGAGGACGAGAGAGAGAGAGAGAGAGAGAGAGAGAGAGAGAGAGAGAGAGAGAGAGAGAGAGAGAGAGAGAGAGAGAGAGAGAGAGAGAGAGACCGACTTTTCAGCTACATATGTTAGTATAATCATATAAGGAAGACATCCCATTTCAAAGTTTGTACATACATACATACATACATACATATTAAGGTAAAAAATAAAGACTATTTATAAGAGAAAAAAAGTAGAGGGACCCAAATATTTTACTCTTTGTCCTTGGAGTGACAGTCTACTCGGTGTCACTTCGAGGAAACTTTTACCAGGACGTGAAGAAGAGATAGAGAGAGAGAGTAACGCGCCCTTACCCTAGGAACACAACTACTGTACATAGTGTCTTATAGAGTTGCGCTCGGTCCAGGGTCTCTAGTTTGACCTCTTTGTACTCGTCTTACTCGTCTTGTACTTGATGTAACTCGAGAAATCTTGACTTGGTTTTTTTGGGTGTCCTGTGCGAGGCGGTGCAGGAGGAAGGAGATGACGGCCTGCCAGGGTTGGGGGCCTTCCGCTCTCTGTTTGGGGATCCCTGCTGCCTTCCTCCCTTCCTCTTGCTCCTCTTTCTCGCCCTTCATAATGTTTTCTTTCATTCTAATCTTCCTCACTTTTTTTTGCTCCTCTCTTAACTCTTACCCTTTTTTTTTAAGGACTCTTGCCCAAGCACTGAAATATTTTTGTGAGTCTCTGGAGAGTGTCTAGACTGTCTTGTCTCGGGTCTTAAAATGCATCTTTTGTAACACTAGCTTGGAGAGAGAGAGAGAGAGAGAGAGAGAGAGAGAGAGAGAGAGAGAGAGAGGGAGGAGAGGGGGAGAGAGAGAAAGAGAGAGAGAGAGAGAGATCAGATCAGATCAGATCAAAACGTTTATTGTGAATAATGTACACATTATACATAATACATATATAATTAAGGGTACAAAATAGACAAAGGGCGCACCCCCCATGCAGGTTGCATGGGAAGGATTGCCATGATTAATGAAGTTAGAGATAGTAACATTGTTAATTACATTTAGATATGCATATACAAAAGAGTGTTATGTGAGCGAGAGAGAGAGAGAGAGAGAGAGAGAGAGAGAGAGAGAGAGAGAGAGAGAGAGAGAGAGAGAGAGAGAGAGAGAGAGAGAGAGACTTTCACTAAATATGAGCGTTAAGACTTTATACGAGCCTTTTGAGTATGGGGCATAGACGGTCCTTTAGCGATGTATACATAAGGTTGTTGTTACTTTAATATCGACGCTGACCATATAACAAACAGACGCGAGTGGCCGTCGTGACAGAGCTTAGAAGAAGTCGCAGCGGTGTCCCCTCAATTATAATTTTTTAGGGAATCTCTATATATTCTTATGACAACCTCAAGTCCTGTAGTGCAAGTAGAATATACATGTATGTAAAAAATAATTGTATATACTTAAATGTAAGAGTGAGAAATATGCTTTTTGTAGACAGAGAAAGATATGGATTTGTATTCCATGGTTTTTATTTATTTTTTTGGTCTGAAGTTGTTTGTATACGTTCGAGGCGTCGCTATAATTACCTCAGAAACGTATTAGTAGTGAACACCCCTTTTTTAGTGTCGTTATCACAGGGTCGGTTAAGGGAACGAGGTGGAGCATCGTCTGTGTGTGTGTGTGTATGTGTACGTGTGTGTGTGTGTGTGTGTGTGTGTGTGTGTGTTGTCGCGATGCTCACACCCCTACCCCCACCACCCTGCCCCCAACCCCCACACGGTAGAGTACAATCCCGTCTCGTCCACAGCTAAACAGTAACAAGAACACAGAGCTCGCGACCCTTCCCCACGCGCAGCTACTTGAGGTCTTTTAGTGCCAAGTCCCCGTGGTGAAGGGCTGCGTTGTTGTATAGGCATATATCTATATTTATATATTTTATAGACTCGTGAAGAAGATTTCGGTCAATGTCTTCTTCTATAGATGGAACGTATTATTAATTAAGGTACAGTTTTTCCCCGTGAGTGGCGTGTTGGATCGAGGCCCCTGGGATATACTACCCGGGGGCCTCGGTTGGATGGGGTGGAGCGTCCCGGGGGCATGGGGGAGGAAGTCTCGAGGGGGGACTGTCCCATGGCCCTGGTTACCTAATTCGCCCTCGTCCCCCACTCACCGGACCCACCTCAACACACACACACACACACACACACACACATACACATACATACACACACACACTGCCCAAGTTTGCATGCCCTTTGATAAATACTCGATCATGTGTATTTCCCAAACTCGATCTCCTTAATGTACTTTCCAAACGATCTATTAACACCAGACGTGCATTCCACTTTTCTTCGGTCGTGAACTAGTTTTTAACACACACTTAAATTAGTATCCAGTGGGGCGTCACATCAGATCGGTTCCTTTTGATAGATGTGTTGGGAGGGCCAGCGAAAGTATGATGGCACCTATTACACAAACCAATTTTTTATGTTTATTCTTCATTCATAGCTTGTGTATATCGCTGCAAGTTTCCTTAACGTAACTATCAAGTCTGGCCGTCGCGCGGGAGTCAATTACGTCAAGACGAGGTGAGTCTGGCAACAAAGCGACAATATTGGATCTCGTTTCGCATGATTGGCGCGCCTTCCCTCGCGGTGATTTTTGCAGGAAGGTGATGGGGGGCTAATAGGCTGTTAGGGCGGCCCAGGAGCGACGACTGAAGGGGTGATGATGTGTGGATAGGAGAGGAGGCGAAGGGGGGGTGATATGAAGGAGGGGAGAGGCGCGGGGAAGGGGGAGAGTGACAGGAAGGGGGAGGGTATATGGGGAGGCGCAGAATGGAGGTCACACAAATATTTCACAGATTTGCAAGTTTAACATTTATTTGATTGAGATTTTACTATATTCAATGAGTGTATATAGGATGCGTTGCTCCCTCCAGGCGATGTGTGTGTGTGTGTGTGTGTGTGTGTGTGTGTGTGTGTGTGTGTGTGTGTGTGTGTGTGTGTGTGTGTGTGTGTGTGTGTGTATGCGACCTCTACATCTTTAGTAATTCATCCCTCTTATTAATTCACTGCGAGTATTTTTTTCCCATTGATTCAATCTCCGATACATTAATTAAGCAAACGAGTTATTAGTTATTTCTCATCTGACTGATTTGCGTTGAAGGCGAGCCGAATGAGAACTGTTAACAATGATTTGCGTTGAAGGCGAGCCGAATGAGAACTGTTAACACATGATATATACTTTTTCATCTCGCAACGCCCCATATTTCACTTTTCAAATATTTGCCTCCTGATAACCGGCGTCCCTAGAGAGCTGTTCTGTATTCTGCCCGATGACCCCGTGACCTAGAGAGCTGTTCTGTATTCTGCCCTATGACCCCGTGACCCCGTGACCCCTATGACCCCGTGACCCCGATGCCGTAGTGTGTCCTGAATTATAACACTGAAAATGGGAAACACACTAAACTTGCAAACTTGGGCAATAGTTAAACACACGTTGATTGGGTGGCGAGGAGGACCAATGACGCATCAGCTACTACTATAACCCACCAATCCTGTGCGTCATCGCTTCTCACACACACACACACAACACACACACACACACACACCCACACCCACACCCACACACACACACACACACACACACATCGTAGTTCACTAATGATAAGGTTTCATGACAACCTTACTGGCGTGCAAAGTTACCTTAAAAAGAATAATAATAATAATAAATAAAAATCAAGAATATTTGTCGATTTTTCGCAGTTTCTACTCTATTATGAAGGGCCGGATGGTGTTTTGTACGTCTGTTGAGGGCCAGCGTCGCGCCCTTTTGATGTCACGGCGAGTCGGTGTTGTGACGTTAATTTTCTTCTCTCGGTGACGTGTTGAGCCGAGCAAAAGCTGCCCGTGAATCAGGTTAGCAGAAGGTCTAGTATAGAATGGCGTGCCTTGACTCCTGGCTACAGGCAGGAAGAGAAGTGTACATAGCCTTCTCTCTTTGTGTGTACGTGCGTGTGTGTGTGTGTGAGAGAGAGAGAGAGAGAGAGAGAGAGAGAGAGAGAGAGAGAGAGAGAGGAGAGAGAGAGAGAGAGAGAGAGAGAGAAGAGAGAGAGAGAGAGAATTTATTGCAATATGTAGTGAATAGTTTAGATCTATATTATTTGTTTGTATATTTAGTACGTAGTCATGTTGACACCACATTTGTAACGTGCATGTCTGTGCATGTGTGTGTGTGTGTGTGTGTGTGTGTGTGTGTGTGTGTGTGTGTGTGTGTGTGTGTGTGTGTGTGTGTGTGTGTGTGTGTGTGTGTGTGTGTGTGCAAGCAGTTTAGTGCGCGTACAAGAGAGAAGTGTGAGTGGAAGCATTCATTCCATTTTTCGTTCGCTAGCGTGAAGCAGTTTAAAAAAGAGCTTACCGTTTTAAGACAAAAATAGCTATAATGTTAATTGACAAGAAAAGGACTTACTTCCCTTATGCCGTGACCCGCGTGAAGGCAGCAGCGGGGGGCGCGGCTGTGGGTCCTGCACCAAGGCCACCAAGCCGCCGCTGAGGGCCTTGCCAGCTGGTGGCGGGGCAAGGGTCTCCGTCAGGAAGCTCCCACGATCATGGCGAGAACTAATGCCTCTCTTATTTTTAGTTTTTTGCGAAGTACTCTATCTTATATATTTCCCGGCTTCTTATGTACTGTAGTAATACACGTAGTTTGTAGTGCTGTATAGGTCTCGTAGGGCTTTCCGTAGCTGCAATGTATTCTAGCGGGAACAGGGGATGCGTCCGCTACAAAAAAGTGAATCAGAATCCAGTGTGATGGCGGAGCAAACCATAGAGAAGAGGATCAAATCAAACTGATATTTTGTAATAATTGTAAGCTGAACCTAGAATAAACTCTAACATCCACTGTGTTGTTCTTCTCGGCCCCTTCCTCGTGCTAGCGTGGTGCTGGCCTGGTGCTGGCCTGGTGCTGCTGTGAGAGCTGTGCTGAGTAATGGTTGGCTAGAAAATGTTATGAAAGAAGTAGTAAATGTTGTAGTAATAGTGATTACTCAAATATAATAAATAATAACCAATAATGATAATGATGATAGTAATAATATTAATTATGGTAATAATGATAGTAATAATAACAATTATGATAAAGTTAATGATGTTAATAAAAATAAAGTATATATATTAATTTTCTCATAATTATTTTTATTATTTGTATTATAATTATAATCATCATAATTATCATTTTTATATTGATAATTAATCATACTAATATGAATAATTGTAGCAATATTAAGAATGATCATGGTAATAGTAGTAATGATATTAATGATAATAACAAAAACAATTAGTAATAATATTGATATTGATGATTGTAATAATAATGATAATTACTTAATGGTACAAATATTGATAATAACAAATGATAATTATAATAATTATGATAATAGTAATATTAAACGTTAATAATGATAACAACGATAGTAATGATAATACATCATAATGATACCTAATGATGAGAGCAACGACAATATCAACATCTCCAAGAAAATGTTTTTATTCATTATTTTTGTGATCAGACGCTCAGAGAGATTACTTCATCAATAGGAGCGAGAATAGAATAACGTTTTATTTCACTACCTTCATTATTATTAGTAGTAGTAGTATTGCTATCATCATTGTTAGTATTATAATTAAGAGTATCATTCGCATTAGTAGTAGTAGTAGTAGTAGTAGTAGTAGTAGTAGTAGTAGTAGTAGTAGTAGTAGTAGTGGTGGTGGTGGGGGTGATAGCAGTAGAAGTAGTAGTAGTAGTGGTGGGGGTGATATTAGTAGTAGTAGTAGTGGTAGTGGTAGTGGTAGTGGTGGTGGTTATAGCAGTAGTAGTAGTAGTGGTGGTAGTGGTGGTGATAGCAGTAGTAGTAGTAGTAGTGGTGGTGGGGGTGATAGCAGTAGTAGTCGTAGTAATAGTAGGTAGTAGTAGTAGTAGTAGTAAAGCCAGGGTGTGGTCTAGGGTACATGAACACCCAGGCTAACCATCCCAAACACGCGGCAGACATGTTAACACAGCGGCCTTCACAGCGTGCGGCCACGGCAATTAGCTGTGCCACGACAACGACCATGTAAATAAAGGGGAAATTTGAGTTAAAAGCTGTAGTGTTGGAGACCAGAGTTTAGAAAATAGAACAAAAGTTTTAATTACAGAAGTAACAGCTGGGTATTTGGATGTATACGTGAAGCAAAGAGTTCAGATTTAGCGAAGCAGAAATGACGGGCCACAACGCTGCACGGTGCTGAAAAAAGCGAAAACGGGAGCAAAAAATGTATTATTATCTTTACCATAGGTTTACTTTAGCCAATTCACACCCCTGTCTTTCCTTTGCTATATAAAATCGTCTGTTCTTAGCCATACAATTACGAAAAGTGACTTCATATACCAAATTAGCTAGTGGATAAGGATACTAAATAGGTCATATCTATAAAATAGTGCTTATATCTATTATAATCGTCTAATGGTAGTCAAATTACAATGAAAATTTCGATCTTGGCCTTAAGTTTTTAATGGGATGTGGGTGTATTAAATTTATTGGTGAGATTATAGTGGTTGACTAATGATGGGGTGTTTGGTAAGTTAGGAATTATAGGTCAAATTTATGTGTGTGGTTATCTTTGTATGTCTGTGTATCTCTATCTGGTTTGTGTTAGTGTCCCTATGTGTGTGTGTGTGTGTGTGTGTGTGAAATTCGAGAACACATGCATAAACAACCTTTCACAGAGAACGAAAAATCATTAAAAAAAATATGAATAAAACTTTAGTCATGCGTTCTGGTCTGTAACAGGGTAGCCGAGACAAGTCATGATAAACAGATTAGTGGAACCTAAGACACGGCAAAACCTAACCGAATAGACACTGATTAGAAACCAGACAAAAATAAGTGAATGTACTTAAGAATGCAGCAAAGAAATTATATAGCCATTATAAAGATGTAAGGGAAGAATAATTAGCTAGTAAATATTTCAGGCTAGGAAGAAAGGGACTAACTCATCTCCCTTCCATAAATGCTTTGCCATAGTGCCATATGACCTCTGATGTCTAGCACATTTCCCTCTTTTTGGGGCATTAAATCAATCAATCCCTTCCATAATTATAATAGGAAGAGCAGTGGTAGTAGTAGTAGTAGTAATAGAAGTTTTAATAATTGTAGTAGTAGTAGTAGTAGTAGTCATCATCATCATCATCATCATCATCATCATCATCATCATCATCATCTTTATTGCATAACATACAAGGAGTTGTATATTACATATCACACAAAAACAAAAATTTAATGAACTTAAAGGAAGTGGAACTCCTCTCATATTTTCATGGTTCTGAACCCAAGTAATTCTTGCTAAAATTACATCCATGATATTATCTTAAAAAGTTATTTTATAAATTCTGAATAAAAAACTTTAAAAAGATTTTAAATAATAATAATAATAATAATAATAATTTTATTCTCGCCCGGAGGCATACAGACAAAAAACAAAGCAAAAAGAACAAGCCAAGGAGTAAACTTAAGTACTAGAGCAAAAACAAAAAACTAGAACAAAGTACAGGCACATTAGGGGACATAGTATCAAAGTACATAGAAAAGCATACATGGACACCTGTGCTACCCCACATTCTGCACAAACAGCAGACCCAGCCACCGCTGTTGTATAGGTCCACATACATAGGCCGAGCTCTGCCTGACAGAGGTGATGATGGAGTTCGTAGAGAGCTCCACCCTACTCCTTAAACTGAACAAGGAGTGTCGACGGATCACATCCAGATTGTTCACCCCGTTCATAGCGAAAGCCAGGGACGAGCTGCACCACCTGGGCAGAAGCCCCAGAAGCCTCTTAAGGATGTCATTGTGACAGACCTTAAGGCGGTTCATAGTGGCCACCTTGTACCGCGACCACAGCGAGTTGCAGTATATGCTCCCTCCCAATTGCTTGCTCTCTACAGGGGCCTTATCCGCCCATGTATGGAGTATGTCTCACATGTTTGGGGAGCTTTCTACTCATTCTCATCCCTATTCTGTCCATCTTCCTAATGCAAGAGTTAATCAGTATCTTTACTCTTTCATCCCTTTCGCTGGTAAACTCTGGAACTCTCTTCCTGTTTCTATTTTTCCACTTTCCTATGACTTAAATCTTTTCAAAAGAAGAGTAACAAGACACCTCCCAAACTAAATTGGTTCACCCCTCTTTTTTATTTTATTCTCTTACTGTCTTCATTATAGGGACTGGCAACTAAGCGGGCTTTGTGTTACCCATTTTTGTTGTGCCCTTGGCCAGTCCTTTGTGATGTAAAAAAAAAAAAAAAAAAAAAAATATATAGTAG
>JACEEZ010022354.1:145000-147500 GCA_016584305.1 Chionoecetes opilio | reverse complement strand
GCGACCGCGGCACCAGGTTCTATTCTTCTTAGCTCTAACCTCCCAGTTACCTTGGATCCTCCCTCTAGGACATCTTTAATATTGCGAGGTAGCATGTTTTCCCATCACACACGATTGTTATCATCTAAAATGAACTTCAGCTTGAAGCATCAAGATATGGAGCACTCTGCTTTGCACATGGAGGAGAAGGAGGAGAAGCTCGAGACATTCAACGAGGCACCTGTCTGCATCCAGGAGGAGAAGGAGGAGGAGGAGAAGAAGGAGGAGAAGGAGGAGGAGGACTCCGACTCCGACGACGACGACTTGGTGGTGGTGACAGTGCCCTCCAACGCCGCCATCGCCAGTCTGGGCCAGCTGGTGCGTTGGAACAACTTGTCTGTCATCGTAAACAACATCAAGTTCAGCAAGCCGAGGTGGTAGATCATGAATTTGTTCAGCAGGTTCGGTCCCCTCAGGATGAAGCACATGCCCTGCTACAAGCCTTACCTCCCGGACTCCCACTGTGGGTTTGCCGTCTTTACCTACGTCACGGGGCAACAGACCAGGGCGGCGCTGCATGACAGCCGTGCACCCCTAAGAGAGGCAGGCTTCGAGAACGTGCGTATAAGTCTCCTTGCAAATATCCCGTAGTATTTGTATGAGAGGTACAGCCAGGGCCTGGACGTGGCTGCCGTGATGGAGACCGCCATACCAGCGGCGGAGGAGGAACGCTATGCCGCTTTGGTAAGACAGGCAGAGTAGGCCAAAAAGTATTCGGGGGCAATTACACACGACGAATACCTGCTCACTTATCTGCATAGCAAACAAAAGAATCATGTTGATAGTGAGCAAGTCATCAGAAGGAAAAGTGTGCCTTGCTCGGAGGCGATAGGGAAGGACCGGTACAGACATTCAGCGCAGCCGCAGATGTCTCCCTCCCTTGCCAGGCAACAGGAGCCGCAGCTTACTGTCAAGAACAACGCTGTCCACTTCAGCAGCATTGCCGCTGGTCCACAGCGGCTTCAGGACACCTCCTCGGAGACGTGTGTGTCTTTGAAGCGAAAATTTTCCTGTGCCTGGTCTCCTCCAGCTAAGAAGAGGAGAGACTTGCCTATCGTCTAGGACCGCGCAGAGCCCAGCCATCAGCACCGTGCAGAAAGGCAAAAGACAGAAAGGCGAGCCTTGAAACGACAGGTCCCTTCCGACTGTGAGGTGCAGAACCCGCCGCCTCCCGCCAAGTGTGCCCGGAGAATTAGCAGCGGTCAAGAAATGGCGCACACACCTCAGTCTGTCTTGACGCAGCGCCAAGACGCTAGGCGCCCTGTGTGGAGCGGCCTGTCCAAGGAGCGACAGGAGGCCGCCGCCAAGGCACCCAGAGGCAAGGCTCGTCCTCGCCTGAATCGTAACTCGTTTAACCTGGTCGTCAGTGAAGACAACAAATCCTGCGTGTGAGCGTCAACGCCTCAACAAACGCAGCAGCCAAACATCAATGTGTGAGTCTCACACGTCACCGAGGGCAAGGCGCTCATCAAAGCCTCCATTGAAAACATCCATTGAACTTGATTGTGTCTTATTTTGGCAGAGGGTTGGCCATTGTTTCTTTATGTGGCATTACTGGTAACTCAGAACTAGATTGATTAGCTCTCCTGCCGGTCTACCCTCTTTACCTTGCCACTCGGTTAAAAATTGTAAAAAAAAAAAAAAAAAAAAAAAAAAAAAAAAAAAAAAAAAAAAAAAAAAAAAAAAAAAAAAAAAAAAAAAAAAAAAAAAAAAATGGTTACTTGGTTTTAACTTCCGTTTCTTGGTCGCTCAGTTACATTTATTATCTTTTAATGGGTAGATAACTATTATCTATAATCTTTTGTATATAGTTTCTATTTGTTTGGTGAAAACTAGTATATGTTAAATATAAAAATATCTATTAATATAAACTGTACATGTTTATGTTAAACTGTAAACTTAAGATTGAGTCACTGATAAATGTGTGAATATTTCTATCTTTGTTTCTGTTCTTAGATAGTGACCCCTTTCTGTCAGCCTGCTTATAGTTTTACGTATGTTTTCATGTATCTATCAACATTGACTTATCTATTATATCTATTATCTTATTATCTATTACCTTATTACTACTATATCTATTACCTATCAGTCTTTTTTTTTTACTTTCGTATCTTTCTATCCGCGAATTTGTTTTTGTGTGTATCTTTCTATCTGTATTCACTGTGTCTGTCGGTCTTTCTGTCTTCACATATCTATCTGTCCATTTCTGTCTTATTGGCCTCTTTATCTCAAGCCACAAACCTCTCTTCACAAGCATCCGTCTTTTCACCTATGTTCTATCTCTGTCTATCTCTAAAGCAAGATTTTCATGGCCAAGAATGAATGAGGATGTTTGTATCAGTGGCTCCAAAATTGTCTTAAAAACCCATGCATGTAATCTGGCAAAAATAAACCTAATATGGTTTAATATAATTTTCATGAGCTAAATATAAATATAAAAATATAATTGTTCTCTCTGACA
>JACEEZ010022354.1:135000-140000 GCA_016584305.1 Chionoecetes opilio | reverse complement strand
ATAGAAAGAATAGGAAAGGAGACAAGAAAAGGAATAATGGCGAGAGATATAGGAGAGAAAGAAGCATAATGAGAGAGAGAGAGAGAGAGAGAGAAGAGAAGGAGAGAGAGAGAGAGGAGAGAGAGAAGAGAGAGAGAGAGAGAGAGAGAGAGAGAGAGAGAGAGAGAGAGAGAGAGAGAGAGAGAGAGAAGATAAGAGATGGAAGATGGAGAAGAAAACTCTTTGAGATATAAATTGTAGGAAGTTGAAATTGGCATAGAGAGAGAGAGAGAGAGAGAGAGAGAGAGAGAGAGAGAGAGAGAGAGAGAGAGAGAGAGAGAGAGAGAGAGAGAGAGAGAGAGAGAGAGAGAGAGAGAGAGAGAGAGAGAGAGAGAGAGAGAGAGAGAGAGAAATTAAATTTTCCCCATTCATTAACTGCATTTTTTGTGAGGTTGATAGAGGAGCGACTCTAAATTCGGTTCTTTTTCACAATTACCATTCTTTTAAAACTCGAATTTAAGCCATTGATCTATTTCTAGCCCCTCCTTTTTTATTACAGTTTCCATTTTTTCCCATTTTCACATTTTCACATTTTCACATTTTCACATTTTCACATTTTCACATTTTCACATTTTCACATTTTCACATTTCACATTTTTACATTTTCACATTTTCACATTTTCACATTTCACATTTCACATTTTCACATTTTCACATTTTCACATTTCACATTTTCACATTTTCACATTTTCACATTGCCCATTTCCCATTTTCCCATTTCCACATTTTCACATTTTCACATTTTCACATTTTCACATTTTCACATTTTCACATTTTCACATTTTCACATTTTCACATTTTACCATTTCCATTTCACATTTTCACATTTTCACATTTTCACATTTTCACATTTCACATTTCACATTTTCACATTTTCACATTTTCACATTTTCCCATTTTCCCATTTCCCATTTCCCATTTTCCCATTCCCTTTTTCCCCTTCTAGTACTCCCTCGCTTCCCCTCCTTTCCACCTCACCATGATAAAATAGACACTAAAAGACCATCGATTCCTTTAGGTTCTTATAGAGGAATAATAGCGTTGGGTATTATTTAGTGGTATTTTTTTGTATATCTATTATTTTTTTATCATCTCGACATAAACACGTAGACTATTATTCTTCCAGACATTTACGAGGACAGATAACAAAGCGTGGCTCACATCCAACACAGTAAAAAAGCTTGGATAGGTCTGAGGTGTAAACAGTTTCCTCTATACACACACACACACTCTCTCTCTCTCTCTCTCTCTCTCTCTCTCTCTCTCTCTCTCTCTCTCTCTCTCTCTCTCTCTCTCTCTCTCTCTCTCTTCTCTCTCTCTCTCTCTCTCTCTCTCTCTCGCTCTCGCTTTCTCTCTCCCCTTCTGTTTGTTCTTCTCATGCTTCCTTTCTTCTGTTTCTCGAGTCTTCTCCAATTCCGTTTTTTCTTTAACTTTTACTCCTACATCTACAACTCTCTCTCTCTCTCTCTCTCTCTCTCTCTCTCTCTCTCTCTCTCTCTCTCTCTCTCTCTCTCTCTCTCTCTCTCTCTCTCTCTCTCTCTCTCTCTCTCTCTCTCTCTCTCTCTCGTCACTTTCTCAATAAATTCGACTTCATTTTGCCAATCTATAATAATATAATCGAAAGTGTGTGCGTGCGTGTGTGTGTCTGTGTGTGTGTGTCCGCTATAGGTTCCGCCCCCAGTGGAGCAATCCCATCATATGGCACAGTTTTGGAACCAGGTCGACCAGAGGAAAGTTTTAAGGCCACTTTGGGGATGATCCGATGACTTTTATTTGTTTTAATTTTTAGTATTACCGAGAATTGTGAAGAATAAAAAAATTACGCGAGATATTTTGCATGAAAAAAGAAAGATATCGAAACGAACGCACGACTGACGGACGGTTGCTTTGCCATGTCAATCAACAAGTCACAAGGCCAATCACTGAAGTATGTTGGACTTCACCTACTTCAACCTTGCTTCTCCCATGGTCAGCTCTATGTTGGATGCTCAAGAGTGGGAGATGGCAGCAAGCTCTTTATCCTCACACCCAACAAAAAGACCAAGAACATTGTCTATCCTGCTGCTTTGCAGTAATATTTTGTCAGATTTTGTGATAACCCAAAAATTATTCTGTGAAATTAAACTCATGGTTGTGTGAAATACGTTATCATTAAAATACAAGTGTTACAATTATTGGGCCGAAGGCCTACCAAAAGCCCTCCGCAGGAGCTAGCCAAAAAGTCCGCCCGGAGGGCAGCTTTTCGGCTAGTAGATAAATATAAGGGAAGTATTAGTGGATAAAATTTAATATGAAGTCAAAAATCTACGCAATCTTTTGAATCTATCGACTGAGCAACTATTTTAGCCGATACACATCAAGGACGTACTTGTAATGAACACGTGCCCGGGTGACTCACGGGTGACTCACGGGTGGAGGGGCTTGTGAGTCACCTAAGGCTTTCTAACACACGCTAAGGAGTCATGAGTCACTCTTTGATATTCCTTATTTGGACTTGATCTGTTAACCCCTGAGACCCAGAACGTAATTTCCATTGCAACTTGGGTACCATCAGACGATTCTTAGTGAATATAAGTAATATTTTATAGATATAACCTGTTTAGTATCCTTGTCGGCTAACTAATTTGGTATATTCAGTTACTTTTCGTAATTTTATGGCTAACAACATATGATTTTGTAAACCAAAGGATAGATCTGGGCGTGAAGGCGTTGATTGTATTGCGTTGAAGTCGATTTTCCGGGGAATGTTGAAAGTAGTAATAATAATAACCATGATAATGATACTACTATAACCACTACTAATGATACTAATGATATAATGATAATGACGATAATAATGATAATAATGATAGCCAGTATATTCAAACGTATATATGCAAGAAGATGGGAAGTGGAAGCTAGAGCCATAGCGTTAATACGGACATTAGTAATTATAATGATATATAATTACAATGGTATGATGATGAAGGTATCAATAATGGCAACCAAAGCTAATGATATTTACCAATGTTTATGCACTAATGTTTACCAGATTTACTATTGTGGACGTTAATATATTTTTTATTCCGCCCATGTTCCGTGCCATGCGAGCCAAAGAACTCTCTCTCTCTCTCTCTCTCTCTCTCTATCTCTCTCTCTCTTCAATCTCTCTCTCTCTCTCTCTCTCTCTCTCTCTCTCTCTCTCTCTCTCTCTCTCTCTCTCTCTCTCTCTCTCTCTCTCTCTCTCTCTCTCTCTCTCTCTCTCTCTCTCTCTCTCTGTAACAAGTCTGGATGTGTTGTGGCGCTGGAGATTAATGGAGTAGCATGTGCAGCCTCAACTTTCCCATTTACTCCATTAATCGTCTCCGTGATGATGCCCTTGACCAACCTTGCTAACCTCGAAACCCGCTTCAAAACCCCACTTCACTCCTCTCCCTTTAAACTTGCAACGCCACTCCTGTCACCACCACTGCCACTACTACTACTACTACTACTACCTGACTATGAGCATGACTACTACTTCTTACTCATACGTACTCTAATTTTACTACTACTACTACTAAACTACTACTCTAACTACTCTACACTACTACTACTACTACCTACTACTACTACTACTACTACTACTACTACTACTACTACTACTACTACTACTACTACTACTACTACTACTACCTACTACTACTACTACTACTACTACTACTACTACTAGCTTACTACTACTACTACTACTACTACTACTACTACTACTACTACACTACTACTACTACTACACTACTACTACTTACTACTACTACTACTACTACTACTACTACTACTATATACTACTACTACTATACTACTATACCTACTACTAGAACATAAGAACATAAGAAAATAAGGAAGCTACAAGAGCCGCGAGGCCTACACGTGGTAGTTCCTGTCACCTAACACTACCTACATCCACCTTTCATCCCCATCCATAAACCTATCCAGCTCCCCTTTAAAGCTCCCCAATGACTCAGCACTAACTACCTGTCTACTGAGCCCATTCCATTCATTCACCACCCTATTTGTGAACCAGTTTTTCCCTATTTCCTTTCTAAATCTACGTTTTTTCCAGCTTGAATCCGTTACTTATTGTTCTACCCTGGTTAAAAGCCGTAAGAAAACTTTTCCTACCTCTCCTTTATTAAACCTTTATCCACTTAAAAACTTTCTATCAGATCGCCCCTTACTCTGCGTCTCTCGAGTGAATGTAATTTTTAATAACTTCAATCTCCTCTCATAACTAAGTTACGCATCCCTTGTATCATTTTGGTCATCCTTCTCTGCACTTTTCTAACAACACTAATCCATCCTGTAATAGGAGACAAAAACTGAACTGCATAGTCTAGGTGAGGCCTGATAGAGCCAAAATAAAGCTTTAGAATAACTTCCGCACTTTACTTTTAACACTTTGGTAATGAATCCTAATACTCTATTAGCTCTATTTTTGGCCTCAATACATTGTTTCCTAGGTCGGAGGTCTGGGCTCACCCTCACTCCCAGTCTTTTTCACCTTCTGCTCTTTTCAGCGATACATTGCTTATGGTGTATCTATTACCAGGTTTTTTCTACCAACATTCATAACGCTACATTTATCAATATTAAATTCCATCTCCCATCTGACTGCCCACTCGTTAATTTTATCTAAGTCTCCCTGAAATATGTTTTACGTCGGGACTGTGATCCAATAATCCTACCTAACTTAGTATCATCAGCAAACTTGCTGATATCACTGCTAATCCCACTATCAAGTCGTGATGTAAATCAAAAATAGTAATGGGCCCAAAAAGACCCTTGGGGAACTCCATTTGTCACCAGTCCCCATTCAGATTTGGAACCTTTAATTGTAACCCTTTGTTGCCTATTACTTAGCCAGGCTTGACCCAATGAAAAACCCTTCTCATCTATACCATGAGCCCAAACCCCTTTTTTAAGAGTCGCTCGTGTGGTACTTT
>JACEEZ010022354.1:112500-125000 GCA_016584305.1 Chionoecetes opilio | reverse complement strand
GTGTGTGTGTGTGTGTGTGTGTGTGTGTGTGTGTGTGTGTGTGTGTGTGCGTGTGTGTTTCGTGCTGGATCGCCCCATCACGTGATCTCATAATAAGTAGGCGAGTCACTCCCTTTAATTAAGTCACGATAAGGTCACTGGAGGAGGAAGGGAAGGGAAGGGAAGGGAAGGGAAGGGAAGGGAGGGGAAGGGGAAGAGATAGGATAAGATACTTTGATCCTATCTAGACACTTTGCAAGTACCAACTACAACGTTATTGACTATACAAAGCGCCACCACGCCAGGACGAACTCGGTGGGCTCGAACCGCTGACCGAATGCAGGGACACTACACGCGAGCCCGTAGCTCTACCAACCGAGCCACCCTGACGGGTAGGCGGGGGAGAGGATGGAGGCGGGGGGAGGGGGGGCGGTGATGGGCAAGTCAAGTTGCATGATTACTTTCGCTCAAGGGGAAGGAAAGGGAAGGGAAGGGGAGTGATTGGAAAAGAAGGGTAGGGAAGGGAAGGGATGGGAAGGGAAGAGAAGGGATGGGATGGGAATGGATGGGAAGGAAAGAGAAGGGATGGGAATGGATGGGAAGGGAAGAGAAGGGATGGGAAAAGGAAGGGATGGAAAGAGAAGGGAAGGGGTGGGAAGAAAAGGGACGGGGAGGGAAGGGGAGGAAAGGGAAGGGAAGGGAAGGGGAGGGATGGGAAGGGAAGGGGAGGGATGGGAAGGGAAGGGAAGGAATGAGATGGGAAGGGAAGGGAAGGAATGAGATGGGAAGGGAAAGGATGGGAAGGGAAGGGAAGGGAAGGGAAGGGAAGGGAAGGGAAGGGAAGGAATGAGATTGGAAAGGGAAGGGAAGGGAAGGGAAGAGAAGAGAAGGGAAAGGGGTAGGAAAGTCGTGACTCACCTGAATCTGTTACACCTGTCTGTCTGTACCTGTTCCCGCCACACCTGTATAGGGCCCGGCCTGGGAGAGAACGAGAATAGTTAGTAGAGAAAATTAGTATGAATAGAAAACAGAAAGTAAAGAAATGTGAAATAAGAATAGAAGATAGGAAAAGAAAAAGAATAAAAATAAAGAAATTGATAAGAAAAAAGGATAATAAAAAAAAGTAATAAAGTAAAGAAAGAAAATTAAGAAATATGAAATAAGAATCGAATATAAGAAAGGAATATGAATAAAAATGAAAAAATGGATAAGAAAAAAGTATAATAAAAACAGCAAAAATAGAAAGTAGAAAAAAGACAAGAATTGAAATTAGAAAGTAAAGTGAATAAAAATCGAAAATCGAAAATAAAAAAACCTAAGAATCGAGGAAAATAAAAATAGAAAATAGAAAAAAGAAGAATTTAAAACAAAGTAAAGCGAATAAAAATAGAAAATTGAAAATAGAAAAACAAAGAATCCTAAAATATAAAATAAAAGACATAAAAGAGAAAATATAAACGCTAAAAATCATAAAATAGAAAGTAGAAAGACTAAGTATCCAAAATATAAAATAAAAAGACAGAGTTGAAAATAGAAAATAAAAAGACAAAGAATCCCAAAATAGAGAGTAAAAAGAATAAGAATTGGGTAGCAGGAAGATAAAAGAGGGAATCACGGCCCCTCTCCCTCGTCCGTCAGGCGGCTGGACACCCGCGGCTGCCCGACTCACTCACTCCACGCAACAGAGCTTCGAGGTGGCCTGTGTTGTCCCCCTGCCCCGCGCGCCCTGCAGCCTCTTGCACCGCCCCTTATCCCTTCAGATCTAGGTTTGTGGCTCTCCTGGTGGTGATGGCGTGGTGTAGTGACCTGGCCTTTGAGATGACATGAAACTCTTTGACCTGGTTAGTTTCCAGGTTAGGTTAGTTGGCGTGGTGTAGTGACCTGGTTTTTGAGATGACATGAAACTTTTTGACCTGGTTAGTTTCGTGGTTAGGTTAGTTGGCGTGGTGTAGTGACCTGGCCTTTGAGATGACATGAAACTCTTTGACCTGGTTAGTTTCGTTTGGTAGGTTAGTTGGCGTGGTGTAGTGACCTGGCCTTTGAGATGACATGAAGTTATTTGACCTTCTGTTTTGTCCTCTTAAAAGTCATGTTTCTTTCATTCACAAATCCGTGCTATTCGCTTCGCCTGTTTTTCTTTTAATCGCGTTAGTGCATTATTTTTCTCTATTCATTGTACATACATTTGTGTGGACTGCGATGACATGAAACTCTTTGACCTGGTTAGTTTTCTCATAAAAGTTTTGCTTCATTCACAAATCCGTGCCATTCACATCACCTATTTTTCTTAATCACGTTAATGCAATATCTATCATGATTTTTCACTGTTCATTGTAAATAAAACTCGTATAGACAGAGTTGAAATTAATTGCTTTGACCTGGTTTATATTTTTATAAAGCTATATTTCTTTCTCAAATATGTGCCATTTTCTCCTGATTTTTGTGATCGCACCAATGTATTTTTTAGCATGATATTTTTCACTTGCACGTATGTCTCCCAGTAAGTTTGTGAGGAGCTTGAGGCGATAGGTTATAGTATTAGATAGGTAATAGTCAATAACCTCGTCGTTGGTACTTGCAAAGTGTCTAGATAGGATCAAAGTATCTTATCTTATCTTGAGGCGATAGGTTAAGACGTGTGTGTCGCGTTGCTGTATCCTCCATTCAGACATCCGTGTTTCACCTTCAGGAAGTCAAATACGGAAACTTTTTCATCTTCAGGCAAAGTCTTCACCCAGTCACACGCGAGGGTCAGTAAGACGCTGGAAAAAATATTGAGACGGTGTTTTTTCTCCGTCTTCTCTGTTGGTCCACGAAGATCTGGGTCACGCCGCAAGTTTTCTAGCACATGTCCGCCAACAGCCCCCGCGGGAAGTGTTAGGAGGATGTGTGGTGATGCGGTGAAAGGTCTTACGTATACCTCTTGCTAGCCTGGTGGTGGTGGCGGTGGTGGTAGTGGTGGTGGTGGTGGTGGTGGTGGTGGTGGTGGTAGTGGTGGTGGTGGTGGTGGTGGTGGTGGTAGTGGTGGTGGTGGTGGCAGTGGTAGTGGTGGTGGTGGTGGTGGTGGTGGTGGTGGCGGTGGTGGTGGTAGTGGTGGTGGTGGTGGTGGTGGTGGTGGTGGTGGTGGTGGTACTGGTGGTGGGGTGGCGGTAGTGGTGGTGGTGGCGGGGGTGGTGGTGTGGTGGTTTGGTGGCGTGGTGGTATTGGTGGTGTGGTGCGGTTTTGTAGGGGTGGTGGCGGCGGCGGCGGTGGTGGTAGTGGTGGTGGTGGTGGTGGCGGTGGTGGGTCTTGCTGAAGTTGGTGCGTCTTGGCCTGAAACGTTCATCAACTTGGTGAATGCGACTGTAAAAAAAAAAAAAAAAACGATAAATAAAAAAAATAAAAAAGAATACGTATAGTTTTGAAATGTGTATAGTTTTTGAATTTTTTTTTTTTTTTTTTTTTTTTTTTTTACAAAACTACAAATGTGCTGTTACAAATGTGGTGACAACATGACTACGTAAATTCACAAACAAAAAATATAGATCTAAACTACTCACTACATATTCTCTCTCTCTCTCTCTCTCTCTCTCTCTCTCTCTCTCTCTCTCTCTCTCTCTCTCTCTCTCTCTCTAACACACTCACACAAACAACACACACACACACACGTGATGTAGTTAGCGGAAAATACGACGCTCAGTTAATTAATCGCTGTGGATGAGGTTTAAAGGCAAGCTGTGATGAGATTCGATGAACTCCACGGGACGACTTTGAATAATTAAACTTCATCAAATTATAATCGTTGATGAAAAAAAATATATTACAGGAACGAAGTCCGTATTAAAAAACTGAACACGGACACAAAAGAAAAATATATTTAAAAAAAAAAAAGGATTGTTTGATATATTTATAAAACACTCGGAATATAAAGGTTAAGCGCTAATTACGATATTTTTTGTAGATGAATAATAAATTAATCCTGTTTGAAATTAAAGAGAGTTGATAATTGGGTTTTATACGAGGCGCAGTTAATGAGCAACGCATGTTTTGCGGTGAGTAAATTTGCTTAAGAATGTCGGGTTAAGTTGTGTCGTTTGTACTAATTAGGCGTTGTGAAGTTGTGAGTTTCTGAGTGAAAGAAAGCTGATTTCTTGGCACTAGTATATTACTCTTTCTCTCTCTCTCTCTCTCTCTCTCTCTCTCTCTCTCTCTCTCCTCTCTCTCTCTCTCTCTCTCTCTCTCTCTCTCTCTCTCTCTCTCTCTCTCTCTCTCTCTCTCTCTCTCTCTCTCTCTCTCTCTCTCTCTCTCTCTCTCTCTCTCTCTCTCTCTCTAACCATCTACAATTGCTATAATACGTACTTGCTCACATCCATTTTCACCTAATTCAGCGTCTGATGGAAAGATATGAATGAGAGGATAATGTCTTTCCTTTCGGAGTATGATTTGGGCTTTCAATGTGCGACTGATGAGTGAAGCTTATGATTACCTATTAGTGTGTCATTATGTTCCAGGGATCTTGGACTCTCTGTGGGGGTTATGAGTGTCCTGTGGTTGTTCCCTTGTTGTGACGCTAGAGTTTCAGGCGAAGGGTTTGGGCTGTGGAAGTAGTTTGTAGTGTTGAGGTTATAGGGGATGATTAGTTTGTCAATGAAGGATGTAAGAAGTAAGTAACGATGGACGACCTCACCTAGAACTAAATTGCCCCACCCCCTCTTTCTGTATTCTCTTACTGTCTTCTTTATAGGGACTGGCTAATTGCCAGTCCCTATAACATAGCAGGCTTTTTTTTTTTTTTTTTTTTTTTTTTTTTTTTTTTTTTTTTTGGCCAGTCTTTTGTAATGTTATATATAAAAAAAAAAGACGAAGTAAATAATCATGTCAAGGTTATAGTTCTGTTTACAGTACTATGCTCTGTTCACATTGTTACTGCGTAGTGATGCATTAAGATTGAGTGTGATAAACTATAAGTGATATTGTGGTTGATATTGATAGTCATGTCAAATTTTGTTATGTTTTAAATATTATGTGATTGCGAAGAGATTCATCAAAATGTTTGTGTCATCTAGAGCAGGGATGTAGCTTGGTTTCATGACTTGTGGAAAACAGAAATAGAAAAGAATATCAATCATGTAACTAACAAGGCGCCTCGTCGCTTTAAGCAAGGTAAAGATGAGGTCATACGCCATGCTGCGTGTGGCCTCGTTGCTCATCTCCGTCGCATTAGCCTTTGAGCCTATGGTGGGTGAGAACCCGCTAACCCGGGACACAAGGCTAGTGTGACATCCGGGTTACCACAGTTACCTTCCTCAGGTTTCACTAGGTACCCATTTATCGACCAACCCCAAAAGGAAGGATGAACAGCTGATGGGCTAGACGCCGACTGCCCTGTCCGAGATGCATATTACCTAAGTCTGGAAAGGATCGCCATTTTCCGGGTGAAGACACTTGGCTGTAGCTCCGAAACTAACAATAGGATTTTCTCGAAAATACCCTCATTGTGATTCCCACACAAAGTTACCTATATGGAGGAAAGGAAACCTAACCCAACGTAACCCAACCTGACGTGTTCAAGAGTAAAGTAGGCGAACCTTTCCAAACTTGGGTAATATGCATCCGGGATTCGAACCAGGGCCCGCAGATTTGTAGCTAGCGCGCCTAGCTACAAATCGATTAATAATAGTTAATAATAGGTAATGGTGCTGATGACAGCTTGGCATGAGTGAGAATAAATACTTATACGCAGAGACTTTTGCAAAGCAGTTTTAACCGTTTGCATATTTCTTAATCTTTCTCTTTCTTTCTTTAAACAAGTAGATGGGACTAATACACTCAACATGAGCTGGTTGTTCATGCCTTCGGTCACTCCGGTGGTTGCCCTTCCCGCCGCGCCCCGGGCTGCACGCAGGTCCGCACGGCGTGACGTAACACTCGCGGGAGGTTATTATTGCACTTTTCACGACTTTCCATCACGTTGAGTATGTACACGTTGAACTTTATTCGTGTTTGTTTCAGTAAAGACAGCGTTACAGTTAAATTTAGGTCATGAAACTAATATCTCGTGTTTTATGATTCAGGTTTAGCAGGGTAATAAACATGTCGATCTTGTTTATTTTGTATTTAGGAGAACAATCCGTCTTTTTAACAGTAACGACACACATGCTTAAGCCGACATGTTTAGCTTACGATCGAGACGTCCTTTTTACGGTGAGTATAAACACGGTAGGAAAACACAGGTGAAAACAAGAACCTATTATATTATATCTTAGGGTACGACATAAAATCTTTCTGAAATAGACTTTGTATCGACACCTCGGAGATAATACAGTACGTACTCTTGCTTCAGCCTATGTTCTCCTGCCACCTAGCCTTGTCTCTTATGTTTTACGCTAAGCCATAATCCTCCAGAGAAAAGCAGATCTACAGTTGTGTAAAAGGTATACCGTGCTGTGAATACGAGAATGTTGAAGAAAATGGGTTGACGAATCTCTCTCTCTCTCTCTCTCTCTCTCTCTCTCTCTCTCTCTCTCTCTCTCTCTCTCTCTCTCTCTCTCTCTCTCTCTCTCTCTCTCTCTCTCTCTCTCTCTCTCTCTCTCTCTCTCTCTCTCTCTCTCTCTCTCTCTCTTTACCCGCCAGGGTGGCGCGGTTGGTAGAATCACGGACTGGTGTTGCAGAGTCCCTGCGCCATTCGGTCAGCGGTTCGAGTCCACCAAATTCGTCCTGGTGTGGTGGCGCTTTGTACAGTCAATAACCTTGTAGCTGGTACTTGCAAAATGTCTACATAGGATCAAAGTATCTTATATCTTATCTTTCTCTCTCTCTCTCTCTTTCTCTCTCAACAGCAGCGTTCGCCACCCTTAGAGAGGCGAGTCACACTTTAATCTCTGGCAACAAGTGAAATGAATTGAAATAGAACCCCGTGGCTGTACAAATACGTAATGCCTTTAATGAAAGACTGGGAGCTATTAGAGGTCTCGTCACGTGGCCTCGGTGAGAGAGAGAGAGAGAGAGAGAGAGAGAGAGAGAGAGAGAGAGAGAGAGAGAGAGAGAGAGAGAGAGAGAGAGAGAGAGAGAGAGAGAGAGAGAGAGAGAGAGAGAGAGAGAAAAAAAAAAAAACCAAGAAAGACCGTACTGGGAACTCTCATTAAAAGCTTTTCTTCTCGTCGCTTTGGCTCACACATTCTCTTAATTATTTACGCATTTGCTGGCGACGCCCCGTGTATGTGCAGCTAACAGCTCCGCGCCGCTCACTGGTGCAGGAAAGGGCGGGAAAACATAGGGTGAGGCGAGGCAAGATGTTGGTGGTAGTGATGGTGATGGTAGTGGTGGTGTGTGGTTGTGATGGTGGTGGTGTGTGATGATGGTGGTGGTGGTGGTGATGGTGGTGGTGGTGGTGACGGTATGTGGTGTGTGGTGATGGTAGTGGTGTGTGGTTATTGTGATGGTAGTGGTGTGTGGTGATGGTGGTGGTGGTGATGGTAGTGGTGTGTGGTGGTGGTGTGTGGTGATTGTGATGGTGGTGGTGTGTCATGGTGATGGTGTATGGTGATGGTGGCGGTGTGTGGTGATGGTGGTGGTGGTGGTGTATGGTGATGGTGATTGTGGTGGTGGTGTGTGGTGATGGTGATGGTAGTGGTGTGTGGTGTGTGGTGATGGTAGTGGTGTGTGATGATGGTAGTGGTGATGGTGGTGGTGTGTGGTGATGGTAGTGGTGTTGTGATGGTGGTGGTGTGTGGTTAGGTGATGGTAATGGTGATGGTGAGAGAGAAGAAGAGAGAGGAGAGATAGAGAGAGGAGAGAGAGAGAGAGAGAGAGGAGAGAGGAGAGAGAGAGAGAGAGAGAGAGTTTCTATCCACAATTTTGTTTAATTTTTCCTCGTTGGATATTTTGGGATCCGATATTTTTCAATTTACTCGTGCTCTCTCTCTCTCTCTCCTCTCTCTCTCTCTCTCTCTCTCCTCTCTCTCTCTCTCTCTCTCTCTCTCTCTCTCTCTCTCTCTCTCTCTCTCTCTCTCTCTCTCTCTCTCTCTCTCTCTCTCTCGTGGGCTGCATGTTATTAGTTCATATTTCGAAGTACTACTGTTGCGCTGTAGTTGTTGTTGTTGTTGTTGTCGTCGTCATCAAAGCGGGAGTTAACCAAGCGTTCCTCAATAAAGCTTGACTCGTTGGTGGCGACAGAAAATAAACAGAGGTAAGGGAATCATTGAAGTGCTGAGCTACAACAGTTAGATATGGTGCTAAAAAGTGCTATAACAACGTAAATAAACATCCTCTACTCGTAAATCAATAGAAAATAACATGATTTACTACCAAAGGAAACTGGAAAACCCCAAACGTCAAAAGATGATATATAATAAAAAGATACAAGGAAAAATAACAGAACAGAAGGTAAACACTATATACAAGAAAATCCCTTCGTTCAATTATAATAGCTTTCATTTTGTAGTAGCAGGCGAAGTATATGTCTAAATTATAAATCAAGGATCATGTAATAGGGAAAAAATTAGTTCCTTCGAGTTCACTTCATTTTTTTTAGTGTTTCCTTCGCATATAAGAACGTAAATAAACATCCTATACTCGTGAATCAATAGAATAATATACAACATGATTACGAAGTCTAAATACTAAACAATCTCTTCGTTCAATAATAACAAATTGCTTTCTTTTTGCAGTAACAGACGAAGGGTATGTCTAAAATCTAAATATGGGGTGAGGCGAGGCAAGGTGTTGGTGGTAGTGATGGTGATGGTAGTGGTGGTGTGTGGTTGTGATGGTGGTGGTGTGTGATGATGGTGGTGGTGGTGGTGACGGTATGTGGTGTGTGGTGATGGTAGTGGTGTGTGGTTATTGTGATGGTAGTGGTGTGTGGTGATGGTGGTGGTGGCGATGGTAGTGGTGTGTGGTGATGGTGGTGGTGATGATGATGGTGGTGGTGTGTGGTGGTGGTAGTGGTGTGTGGTGGTGGTGTGTGGTGATTGTGATGGTGGTGGTGTGTGGTGGTGATGGTGTATGGTGATGGTAGTGGTGTGTGGTGATCGTGTTATGGGGGGAGAAAAAAAGTTCCTGCGGGTTTATTTCAATTTTTTATTGTTTCCTTCGTATATATAACGTACATAAACATCCTCCAATTCTCTCCAAGTCTTCTTCTCTAATTCTCTCTTATTCTCTCCAATTCTTGTTCTCTAATTCTCTCCAATTCTCGTTCTCTAATTCTCTCTCTAATTCTCTCTAATTCTCTCCAATTCTCGTTCTCTAATTCTCTCTAATTATCTCCAATTTTCTCTCTAATTCTCTCTAATTCTCTCTTATTCTCTCCAATTCTCGTTCTCTAATTCTCTCTAATTCTCTCTCTAATTCTCTCTAATTCTCTCCAATTCTCGTTCTCTAATTCTCTCTAATTCTCTCTCTCATTCTCTCTGATTCTCTCTGATTCTCTCCAATTCTCGTTCTCTATTTCTCTCTAATTCTCTCCAATTCTCGTTCTCTAATTCTCTCTAATTCTCTCTAATTCTCTCCAATTATCGTTTTTTAATTCTCTAATTCTCTCTCCCATTCTCTCTAATTCTCTCCAATTCTCGTTCTCTAATTCTCTCTAATTATCTCTAATTCTCTCCAATTATCGTTTTCTAATTCTCTAATTCTCTCTCCCATTCTCTCTAATTCTCTCCAATTCTCGTTCTCTAATTTTCTCTAATTCTCTCCAACATCCTATACTCGTGAATCAATATGAAAATAGACAACATGATTACGAAGTCTAAATACCAAAAAATTCCTTCGATCAATAATTTTTTTCTTCTCATTTTATAGTAACAGAATAATTGTGTCTAATTTCCTCTCGAGAATCAATAGAATAATATACAACATGATTACGAAGTCTAAATACAAAACAATCTCTTCGTTCGATAATAATAAATTGCTTGCATATTGTAGTAACAGGCGGACCCATATATCAGAAAACTCAAAATCAAGTGTATGTATGCGTTCTCTAATTCTCTCTAATTCTCTCCAATTCTCGTTCTCTAATTCTCTCTCATTTTCTCCAATTCTCGTTCTCTAATTCTCTCTCATTCTCTCCAATTCTCGTTCTCTAATTCTCTCTAATTCTCTCCAATTCTCGTTCTCTAATTCTCTCATTCTCTCCAATTCTCGTTCTCTAATTCTCTCTCATTCTCTCCAATTCTCGTTCTCTAATTCTCTCTAATTCTCTCCAATTCTCGTTCTCTAATTCTCTCATTCTCTCCAATTCTCGTTCTCTAATTCTCTCTCATTCTCTCCAATTCTCGTTCTCTAATTCTCTCTAATTCTCTCCAATTTTCGTTCTCTAATTCTCTCCAATTCTCGTTAAGGGGGTAAAATGGTTTATTTCTTCATTTTTATTCTTTTCTTCGTATATTTATATATATATGTTTTTTTTCCTTTCAATAACATAATTTCATAATAACAATAACAATAGTATAATAGTAGTAACAGTAGTATGTCAAAAAAATCAAAATCAAGGATCGTATTAGGGGAGAAAATTGTTCCCTCAGAGTATATTTCATTTTTTTGTATTCTTTTCTGCGTAAATATATAAATGTGTTTTTTTTCATTTCCCACAACTCACCTAATTGCTGTCGAGGTGTTTTCGTTTTATGGATGTTATGGGAAGAAAAAAAAAGTTCCCTCGGGTTTGTTTTTTTTTTTTTATCCTTTCTGCGTATAATACATGGGTTTTTTTTATTTCATGTTCCCCAGCTCCCATAATTGGTGTGGAGACGGTCTGAGGTGTGCCGTATGTTTAAAATCTAAATCTAGGATGGTTTATAGGAAAAAATAAGTTCTTTGTCATAGGGAAAAAAAAGTTCGAGTTTTTTTCTTTCTTTTTTAAGCTTTTCTGGGTATAATACGTTGTTTTTTCATTTTTTCATTTCCCCCGCTGACATAATTGGTGTGGAGGCGTGGGTGAGTGTGCTTCCTCGCCCCACCTCCGCGGTCTTACACAATTTGGCCAATGTGGTGGCGGGCGCGTGCTAGAGGGTTGATTGTGAGCCCTTACTGTGGACTGTGGGCGCCTTCTCCAAGCCTGTACTTCATAGCGGGCGGGCTGGCTGGCTGTCTATTTTCTCTCTTTCTCTCTCTGTCTCTCTTTCTTTCTTTATGTATCTCTCTGTCTGTCCTCTCATTCTCTTTCATTCTCTCCAATTCTCGTTCTCTAATTCTCTCTAATTCTCTCTCTAATTCTCTCCAATTCTCGTTCTCTAATTCTCTCTAATTCTCTCTCTAATTCTCTCCAATTCTCGTTTTCTAATTCTCTCTAATTCTCTCTCTCATTCTCTCTGATTCTCTCCAATTCTCGTTTTCTCTCATTCTTTCTCTAATTCTCTCTCTAATTATCTCTAATTCTCTCCAATTCCGTTTTTTTCTCTCTAATTCCTCTCTAATTATCTCTAATTCTCTCAGTTTCCTTTGTTCATCTCTATTCTCTTAATTCTCTCTAATTCTCTATTCTCTCCAATGTCTCGTTCTCTAATTCTCTCCATGTCTCTATGTATGTCTCTCTGTCTCTCATCCTCTCAATCTCTCCGTATCTCTCTCTCTCGTCTCTCTCTCGTTTCTCTCAGTCTGCTCTCTCTCTGTCTCCGTCTCTCTCTCTCTCCTCTCTCTCTCTTCTTCTCCTCTCTCTCCCTCTCTCTCTCTCGATCTCACTCTCTCCTCACTCTCCTCCCCTCGCTCTCTCTCTCTCTCTCTCATCTCTCCTCTCTCTCTCTCTCTCTCTCCTCTCTCTCTCTCTCTCTCCTCTCTCTCTCTCTCTCTCTCTCTCTCTCTCTCTCTCTCTCTTCTCTCTCTCTCTCTCTCTCTCTCTTCTCTCCCCCCTTCTAGTCACCTTAAAGAATCAACCGTAACGCAAGGTGTACAAGTAACTTTTTGTTTCCATTTTCTGTAGTGTAGTGTGTGTTTACCGAAAAAAAATATACGGTACTTCCTCATCGCCAGGGTGGGGGAGAGAGAGAGAGATAAAGAGAGAAAAAAAAAGACTAAACCTGCAACTTTTCTCATGTAGAAGCGAATATGCATATCCTGGTACAATCTTATTAATCTCGCCAAAAGAATGAAACAGATATTACATTCGTCAATATTGTCCATTCTAACTATATATTTATGCTATCAGTCATCCACCTCTTCTATGTATATCATACCTGTCCATAAGTAATTTGTATATCATCAGTCAGGTATCTTTTGCATCGTTAGCTTAATCAGTTACACTTCTACTTCCTCGTCACTTTCTATTTCATCCATTTCCCGCCTCCAACCGTCCCTCTTTCTCATGCCTTTCACCGTCCCTCACCTTCCTTGTCACTTCCTTCCCGCCCTCCATCCCTCCCTTCCCTCCCTTCCCTCCCTTTATCCCTCCCTACGACCTTCTTCCCTCCCTTCCCTTCCTTCCCTCCCTCCCTCCCTCCTCCTCATCCCCCTTTCCTCACCTTTATCCCCTAACCTCCCTCCTTCCTCTCCCCTCCTCTTCCCTCTCCCCTCTCTTCTTCCCTCTCCCTAACTCCCCTTCCTTC
>JACEEZ010022354.1:92500-102500 GCA_016584305.1 Chionoecetes opilio | reverse complement strand
TCCAGTCCCCTTATGACTCAGCCAGTACACACACAAATAAAGATAAATAATCTATCATTACATGAGGTTTTCGAATTTAAATTTCTAGGGATATATATAGATAGTAAGTGAAATGGAAAGAACATATTGATATGGTGAAATCTAGGATAACCGTTTATACACAGGCATACTTTACAGACAAAGGGGCACTATTTGAATGTAAAATGTTTACTACAAGTTTATTTTACCCTAATATATCCACATCTTTTATATTGTTCATCTTTATGGGGAGGTGCCTATAAACCTTCATTGACAGCCTCTTTATTAGTCAGAAAAAGTTGTACGTGTTATGTTCTTAAAAATCGTTATGACATACCATCAGTATTTTCCGAGACTTCAAGTTATTAAAGCTTCCAGATATCATACTCCTTCAAACCAATCTTTTTGTACATAAATCCATACACTCTTTCCCATTTAGACCTTGGCTTTAGAGCAATACCCTACAATGTAACCCGAAGACCACATGATTTACGTATACCATTGTGCAGGACATCACATGCACAACAGAGTATCTTGTCAAGAGGAACTAAAGCTGGAAACAACTTACCAGACATTTTATTACTGATGAAAACTTAAAATCTTTCAAACGTAACTTGATAAAAAGCATGCTTGACAAATACAATGAAAATTTATAAACTCTTTACAACCATAAATGTCATATTGTGTTTTTTTTTTTTTTATGGTTATTAAGATTTTTTTTTTTTATGCATTTAAAATGATTGGTTTACTATTGTTAACTTCCATATTATCATCCATAAAATATTATATTTTCAAAATGGCCTGACCAGTCCCTTGCTATGTTATTATGTATTATAGCTTTCAGGTCCTATAAAAGCTTCGGCTTATTGGACCTGGCTTTATCACTATATGTAATATGTTCATATGTACAAAACTACATGGCCAAATAAATATATCAATATCAATATCAATATCTCTCTCTCTCTCTCTCTCTCTCTCTCTCTCTCTCTCTCTCTCTCTCTCTCTCCTCTCTCTTCTCTCTCTTCTCTCTCTCTCTCTCTCTCTCTCTCTCCTCTCCTTCCTCTCTCTCTCCTCTCTCTCTCTCTCTCGCTCTCTCTCTCTTCTCCTCTCTCTCTTTCACACACACACACAAGTTTCTCCTCACTCTTCCACTTATCTTTTTCCTGACCTTCACCGGGGGATTTTCGTAGTGTTACCGGGAGATCAAAGGAGCTGAATGGGCTTCGTGATACTAAGGACGTGCAAGTGTGTGTGTGTGTGTCTGTGTGTGTGTATGTGTGTGTGTGTGTGTGTGTGTGTGTGTGTGTGTGTGTGTGTGTGTGTGTGTGTGTGTGTGTGTGTGTGTGTGTGTGTGTGTCAATCAGTAACGCGCTTTAATCTCTTTATCAGTTGCTCATGAGGTAAAAATTGCCATCCTGTAGGATATACTGTCCATTTTATCAATTTTTGGCAGCATTTTTTCATGAGACAATGGCAGCCACTACACCACACTACTACTACTACTACTACTACTACTACTACTACTACTACTACTACTACTACTACTACTACTACTACTACTACTACTACTACTATTATTATTATTACTACTACTACTACTACTACTACTATTACTACTACTACTATTTATACTACTATACTACTGCTACTATTACTATTACTACTATTACTATTACTACTACTACTACTACTTCTTTACTACTACTACTACTACTACTACTCCCACTACTACTACTACTACTACTACTACTACTACTACTACTACTATTTATACTACTATACTACTGCTACTATTACTATTACTACTATTACTATTACTACTACTACTACTACTTCTTTACTACTACTACTACTACTACTACTCCCACTACTACTACTACTACTACTACTACTACTACTACTACTACTACTACTACTACAACTACTACCCTGTGACGATGATGAGTTTGATTGTGATAATTGTTTATGATGACTGAAATGTGATAGTGGTGATGGTAATGATGACTGTGAGTGATGTTGTGATAGTGATGAAGGTGGTAGTGGTGGCGAGAGCGTGGCGGGGTGGTGACAGTGATGACGGTGGTGATGAGGGTGGTAACTGAGAACCTATGGTATAGTGATGATATGATGATGAAGCATAGGCTGTTTCATGGAGATGGTGATGTTTATGATGTCCAGTGGTGGTGGTGATGATGGTGGTGCTTGATGTGGTGGTGGTGGTGGTGGTGGTGGTGGTGGCGGTGGTGGTGGTGATGGTGATGATGGTCATGGTGGTGGTGGTGGTGGTGGTGGAGGTGGTGGTGATGATGGTCATGGTGGTGGTAGTGGTGGTAGTGGTGGTGGTGGTGGGGGCGGTGGTGGGGGCGGTGGTGGGGGCGGTGAGGCAGGTGGAAGGCAGCGTTCCATCACTACCTGCCTCAAGGCCTTCAGTTTCGTAATAAAAAATGAATTAAGCATCAAGTTTACTCAGCGAATATCTGATTTAGCTCTCGCCTGCCCCTCACGTGACGCCATTGCTAATTCATGATTGCTCTTTTGAATATTGTTGTTGCTGTTGTTGTCGTTGTTTGTTGTTGTTTTAAGTGGTGATTCTCTTCCTCATGTAAATGGTAAAGATGATAATAATTATGATAGTAATAATAATTGCAACAGAAATAGTAATGAAAATAATAATGACAATAATCACAGTGATATCGATTAGCATTGTTATTATGATTATTATTAACATTATTATCATATTGTTTGTTATTATGATTATTACTATCGTTGTTAACATTCATGACTATCATTATTTTTTTACTCACGCCTGATAATGTCAACGATTCTAACGATAGTTTTTATGATTACTAGTTACCATTATTATCATTATTACTACTTCTACAAAATTTGATAAGTGTTTCACGTCTAAAATATCGTACGAATTTGTTTTGGTACAAGTATCGTGTGCTCCAGGCGGTATGAGAGGGACTCCTGCCAGGCGTTGCACACGATGAGTCCACACTCACCACGAAGGCGGAGTGTCCTACGAGATTCACAAAGGCTTACAAAAACCCTCGCCGCTCCTGTATCTCTTCTTCCCTCACAGGGTCATAGTAGCCGTCGTGCCCATTCTCCCCCTCCACCTGAGGAGAATACTCGCTGTCGATGTCCGTTTCACTCCCGAGGGCGAAGAAGCACTCACCCTCGAGGTAATCGGTCCCAAGATCCAGCAACTTCAGTAAAGCAGTGCCCGTCCTCAAGACCAAAATCCTTCACGTCGGTAGGATACCCGTCCTCGATATCCTGCTGCTCCTTCACTTCGGCGGAACCCTCGTGCCTGATATTGTGCAGCACCTTCAGATAGCCGGAAGAGCCGTCTCCGAGATCATAATCCCTCACACCGGCACTGTACAGGTTCCTGATATCTTGCTGCTGCTTCCTATCGGCGGAATACCCGTAATTGCATGCCAGATCCTTCAAATAGACATCATACCCATACCAGATATCCTGCTCCCTCACATCGGTAGGATACCCGTCCCCGATATCCTGCTGCTCCTCCGCATCGGGAGGGGACTCGTGTCTGGTACGTGTATCCTCTCCCTTAAGAGGGGTGTTTCCAATTTTTTTAGACTACGGAAAAAATATTTCGTTTGTCTGTTTCAGCGCTCTAGAGATCACTGAGGCTTTAAAGCACACTATGGTAAACTAAATTTTCTCGAAAACTCATCAAATTTGGATAAAAATAGACTATGTTGGACCCCCCCCCCCCCCCCCCCCGCCGCTCGTCGACCCCTTCTCGACGTGTTAGCGCGCCATCTTCACTCGAAGTATCTTTCAACCAGAAAGACCAGGGACCAGGTGCCAAAATGCTCTCAAGTAGATGTACATGAAGTAAAATAAACATGAACAAAAAGAGAAAAAAAAATTATTACCTACCAATTAATTTTTGGGGAAAAGGCCGAATACTCAAAGCAAAGTTTTTTTTATAAAAAAAAAATACACCCCAAAAAAACTAATGAACCTATTTCAAAATGTTTTGCTGCACCTAAAACAACAATGAAAGGACTAAAATCTCACGAGGCTAAATAGTTCTAAGTAAAAAAATAACTATTACTAGAGCAAAAACATAGAAATAAAAATAATAATTTACCTAAATTTATATATATATATTTTATATATTATATATATATTATATATATATATATATATATATATATATAAAATATATATATATATATATATATATATATATATTATGAAGCTATCTAAAACAATTCTCGTGAGAATTTAGTTCAGGGATCAAATTTACTAGACAAACAAAAATATATATAATACAACTAAGAATAGTAAAGTATTGTCGTTTCAAAAATGTTCCAAAAATTGACGGATTTTTGTAAAAAAAATGATTATGCGGAAACTTCTGCTGCTATCACCTTCCAACTTTTTCACAGATATCATGCTATTACTTAGCTTATTGTGTAAAACTTTCAGCTTACTACGAAAATTTTGACCAAAAAGTGGAAACGCCCCCGTTAAAGTCACCGCCGGAGGAGTCTCCCTCCTCCTGCATAAATCTGAGTCTGCATAAATGAGCGTTAACTATATAAATAACATCATGAAATCGGGTAATTTTTCCCGATTAATGGTGTTATTTATTTAGTTAACGCTAATTTATGCATGCTGCTAATTCATTTATCAGAAAACAAAATGTATCAATGGAAAGCTAATAAAATTCCGTTTCTATTCATATTCTCCATGTAAAAAGTTTTCGCGCAAAGTATTAAATGACGAAGAGTTTAATAGAATATTAAGTTCATGCATATTTTTCATATCCAGTGAGGACTCTCGATAGCAAGGAAATTTGTCTGCTGTCATCTAAACTCCATTTACCTTTGCCTTTTTACGCTGAAACTGTAGGGATTGAATGGGGCTATCAGATGGCGAAGACTGCTTGTCAATCGGAAGCGGGATTCCAAAGATATAAGCTCCTGAAAAGCGTGATGGTCGGCCGGGTCGGGTCGGGTCGGTCGCTTATCCCGGAAAAATCCGAGTGAGTGAGGACTCACTAGCGCTTCGCGCTCGCTCGTAATAAGGGGTAATATAAGAATAATTTAAGATAATAAGAATAAGAATATTGAAATACGAGTATCAAAATTATAACCTTATATTTTTCTTACTAATGATATATGTAAGGGCCAAATATAGTTTAAAACCCAGAAATAAGAAAAATCGAGGGTACCGTAAAGAAGGTAAAACAAGAAAATAAAAAAATTTAAATAACACTTGATAATGAAGGTCTTGAATTAGAAAATTAAGTAACTGAAGGGAGAAAGACTTAGGGGAGTGTTGGGAGAGAAAGAGGGAATGGTGAACGTAATGATAGCAGTAAAGTAGATAGCCGTAGATAATAGTTAAGTCGCCAGGACAACGTTTTTTTTCTGTTTACAGACATCTGGTGGCGTTAATACTTACATTTCTACATCCATGATTTCAGGAAAGTTAGAAGGGGCTATCTGGAGAGTCTGTGTCATTTTGTGTCTTCATCTGTATCAGAGTATGGTTATAAATGAACAAATTACAAAAATTTCACCAGAGTAGCGACCAACAATAAGGTCGCCAATTAGTGTTTATTTACTAAGTGTCCTCCAGCCGTCGTCGTCGCCCGAAAAAAAAACGGGTAGTGAAATTTGAAACCGTATATACTCGCAGATACAAAGCATAAAAACAACGCTGAAACAGGGTAGATTATACAGTCATGATATATACAATCTCTCTCTCTCTCTCTCTCTCCTCTCCTCTCCTCTCCTCTCTCTCTCTCGCTCTCCCTCTCTCTCTCTCTCTCCTCTCTCTCCTCTCGCTCTCTCTCTTCTCTCTCTCTCTCTCTCCTCTCTCTCTCCTCTCTCCTCTTCTCTCCTCTCTCTCTCTCTCTCTCTCTCTCTCTCTCTCTCTCTCTCTCTCTCTCTCCTCTCTCTCTCTACGTGAAAGAGAGAGAGAGAGAGAGAGATTCATAAACACGGTGTTACGTGCACAAAACTATTCGGATTGTCTTCCAGAGCATCATACTTTTTACGGGTAACTTTTGCTAGTGATATAAATATAAGTACTGTGCATCATCTTAGAATAGCCGTTTTCATTAGTGATAGTAGTCGTAGTCATTGTAGTTAGTGTTATTGTTGCTATATATACTACTGCTGCTGCTGCTGCTGCTGTTGTTGTTATATTAGTGTTTGTGGTATTGGTATGTACCAGTATTGGAACCATGCTAGTACTAGTAATGGTAGAAGTATTAGTGGCTAGAAAACAGCCAACATTATCATGTCTTTATGTAAAAATGTTTGGGCTTTTGTGTTGAAAATATAAAAACTCAACTTCAAAACACCGACACAACGAGTCTAGGCTTTTCAAGGAGCTTCTCAATTTCTACTTGACAAATGATGAAACGTTTGTTATATTTGATTTAGAACACAACATTAGGAGAGGTCTTTTTCCCGCTCTCCACATCATTCATAACATGTCTACAGACTTTCCTTGCCACTGATAAAAATATGTGCTGGCTCAGTAGAGGCCCATAGCGTTCTGACGTACTCAGAATTATGGTCAGGATTCTTTTCCGCTCTATCCTTATGGGAACGGAGGTGGAATGTAGATGGGAAAAAACCGTCTGTCGATACAATGCTCGGCGGTGGAAGAATGGCTGGAGCCCCTTTGATCCTGGGAACGTTACGATGTACAATGGCTGCTCCGACCCCCACCTTCAAAGCCTCGGTGATTCACATACTTCAGTGCAGCATATAAGTGCGACGCTAACAACGAGTAATGTATATGATAACAAGTGTATGAATGGAAATAATGTTAATAGTAATGGCATTGATTTGACTAATAATGTAATGATAATAATAGTGGAAAAAAAGCATCATAGCATTAATATCATATTTATTTGTAACATTATTAGCATTATAATATTTATTGCTGTCATCATTATTATCATTATTACCATAACTGTGATGGAAATTCTTATTATTCTTATTGTTACCATTGTGGTCGTTATAGCTAATGGCTTATGGCTGATGGCTTAATACGGATAACGAGACCCAGGATCGTAAAGAAATAGGCGTCTAGAATAGCAAAATGATGGGCAGGCATGGGAGAAAGTACACCGGAATACCTTGGTGTACATGGGGATGGGATATTACGGGGCGTCGAGTAACTCATAGAAACTCTAAGGATCGACAACATTATGACTCGATCCACAAAAAACAATGACGGTCTATTACGGGTCTTAGGTTGGGTCAAGTTTTTTAAAGGTATAAATTATCTTTTTTCCGCTGGAGTGCACGAGGCTAGTCTTGCACGAGTAGAAGGGTAAAATTCCTGCCCTCGTGTGTGTGTGTGTGTGTGTGTGTGTGTGTGTGTGGTGTGTGTGGTGTGTGTGTGTGTGTGTGTGTGTGTGTGTGTGTGTGGGTGTGTGTTTGTGGTGTGTGTGTGTGTGTGTGTGTGTGTGTGGTGGTGTGGTGTGTGTGTGTGTGTGTGTGTGGTGTGGTTGTGTGTGTGTGTTTGTCATTCACCTATGGTCTTGTCCACGCGAGTCAGACATGCGATTGCCAGTTTCACCCTTCCGGCCAATACTACCGATCTTAGGTTAATGCTAGGACCTCCCCCCCCTCCCCTGTGTGTGTGTGTGTGTGTGTGTGTGTGTGTGTGTGTGTGTGTGTGTGTGTGTGTGTGTGTGTGTGTGTGTGTGTGTGTGTGTGTGAGAGAGTGAGAGAGAGAGAGAGAGAGAGAAGAGAGAGAGAGAGAGAGAGAGAGAGAGAGAGAGAGAGAGAGAGAGAACCCTTTGCCACAAGAGCTCAAAATTGGCCCATGTCATACCACGAAAAGTAATAAACAGGCGAGGTAGTAATGTAGGCGAGGAAGTAATGATGTAAATAGTAGAAATATAACTAGTAGTAGTAGCAAGGTCTCACGTATTTCATTTTATAGTTTATTTCAGTTTCGAGAGAGAGAGAGAGAGAGAGAGAGAGAGAGAGAGAGAGAGAGAGAGAGAGAGAGAGAGAGAGAGAGAGAGAGAGAGAGAGAGAGAGAGAGAGAGAGAGAGAGAGAGAGAGAGAGAGAGGAGAGAGAATATGGATCCAATTACTAATTCGATTACTTCTTCAGCAGCTTACCTTGGTCATCATCATCAGCAGCAGCGGCGGCCAGGCACCGGGAGCACCGACCACTCGCTGCCTCCCCCACCCGCCCTCGGCAAGGTGAGTCCTGAATAAGTTTTTTTCTTCATTTTTAACTCACGATGTTTTCCTGTCCGCGTGAAAATATTTACATCACATTTTCTTTCTTAATTTTCTTTGGTGTACATGGAGGGTTGGAAAAGGCTTTAAAAAAATTATTCTTACGTGTGTGGTGTGTGTGTGTGTGTATGTGTGTGTGTGTGTGTGTGTGTGTGTGTGTGTGTGTGTGTGTGTGTGTGTGTGTGTGTGTGTGTGTGTGTGTGTGTGTGTGTGTGTGTGTGTGTGTGTGTGTGTTCTGACTTTATTCAAGGTATTTCTTGGAAGAATGAAATTATAGTAAAATGCAAAATCAGAGTCGAGAACGACGTCAGCACTATCGTCAACATCATCATTATCATCTCAATAATGATCAGAATAATGGTAGTGGTGATAATGATATTAGTAATGATAACGTGATGATGATAATATTGACTATAATAGCAATAATGATAATAATAATAATGACTATAATAGCAATAATGATAATAGTAATAATGAAAAAAATAATTATATCTTTATTAATAGTACTATTACTATTTTTACCTCCGCCAACGAAGTTGGAGGGAGGTTATGTTTTCACCCCGATCTGTCTGTTTGTTTGTTGTTTGTTGTTTGTTTGTTTGTTTGTTAGTGTACAGGATTTCTCGAAAAGTTATGAATAGATTTGAAACCAAACTTGGTATACCAAGTCTATTTGGTATAAGGAAGAACTGATGAAATTTTCGATGAAATCGAATCACAACTGTTGCCATGGCAACCAATTGATGAAATATTCGGGCGGAGGTATGCGCTCTACTGAGTGCACCCCCCCCCCCTAGTTAGTATTGTTTTTATTGATATTATTATTATTGATATAATTTGTATTATTATTATCAACATAGTAATAATACGAGCAATAATGATCAATCTCGCGTAGCCTGTAACTGTGAGGTAGGCAAGGCGGGGTTAGTGTTACTACAGCACACGTGAGCGTGGTGTTGGTGGTGCTGCAGCACACGTCAGCGTGGTGTTGGTGTTGCTGCAGCACACGTCAGCGTGGTGTTGGTGTTGCTCAGCACACGTCAGCGTGTGTGGGTGCTGCAGCACGTCAGCGTGGTGTTGGTGTTACTGCAGCACACGTGAGCGTGGTGTTGGTGGTGCTGCAGCACACGTCAGCGTGGTGTTGGTGTTGCTGCAGCACACGTCAGCGTGGTGTTGGTGTTACTACAGCACACGTCAGCGTGGTGTTGGTGGTGCTGCAGCACACGTCAGCGTGGTGTTGGTGTTGCTGCAGCACACGTCAGCGTGGTGTTGGTGTTACTACAGCACACGTCAGCGTGGTGTTGGTGTTGCTGCAGCACACGTCAGCGTGGTGTTGGTGTTACTACAGCACACGTCAGCGTGGTGTTGGTGTTCTGCAGCCACACGTCAGCGTGGTGTTGGTGTTGCTGCAGCACACGTCAGCGTGGTGATGGTGTTGCTGCAGCACACGTCAGCGTGGTGTTGGTGTTACTACAGCACATGTCAGCGTGGTGTTGGTGTTGCTGCAGCACACGTCAGCGTGGTGTTGGTGTTGGTGCAGCACACGTCAGCGTGGTGTTGGTGTTACTACAGTACACGTCAGCGTGGTGTTGGTGTTGCTGCACCACACGTCAGCGTGGTGTTGGTGTTGCTCAGCCCACACGTCAGCGTGGTGTTGGTGTTGCTGCAGCACACTCAGCGTGTGTTGTTTACTAAGCACACGTCACGTGGTGTTG
>JACEEZ010022354.1:75000-85000 GCA_016584305.1 Chionoecetes opilio | reverse complement strand
TCGGGAGGGAAGCGTGAGAGTAACAGGGAGTCGGGAGGAAAGTGTGAGAGTAACAGGGAGTCGGGAGGGAAGGGTGAGAGTAACAGGGACTCGGGAGGGAAGTGTGAGAGTAACAGGGAGTCGGAAGGGAAGCGTGGGAGTAACAGGGAGTCGGGAGGGAAGCGTGAAAGTAACAGGGAGTCGGGAGGGAAGCGTGAAAGTAACAGGGAGTCGGGAGGGAAGCGTGGGAGTAACAGGGAGTCGGGAGGGGAAGCGTGGGAGGAACAGGGAGTCGGGAGGGAAGCGTGGGAGTAACAGGGAGTCGGGAAGGGAAGCGTGGGAGTAACAGGGAGTCGGAAGGGAAGCGTGGGAGTAACAGGGAGTCGGGGGGGAAGCGAGAGAGTAGCAAGGAGTCGGGAGGGAAGCTGTGGAGTAACAGGGGGTCGGGAGGGAAGCGTGAGGGGTAACAGGGAGTCGGGAGGGAAGCGTGAGAGTAACAGGGAGTCGGGAGGGAAGCGAGAGAGTAACAAGCGGAGGGAGCGAGAGTCAGGGAGGGAAACGTGGGAGTAACAGGGAGTCGGGAGGGAAGCGATGAGAGTAACAAGGAGTCGGGAGGGAAGCGTGGGAGTAACAGGGAGTCGGGAGGGAAGCGATGAGAGTAACAAGGAGTCGGGAGGGAAGCGTGGAGTAACAGGGAGTCGGAGGGAAGCGTGAGAGTAACAGGGAGTCGGGAGGGAAGCGTGAGAGTAACAAGGAGTCGGGAGGGAAGCGTGAGAGTAACAGGGAGTCGGGAGGGAAGCGTGGGAGTAACAGGGAGTCGGGAGGGAAGCGTGGGAATAACAGGGGAGGTCGGGAGGGAAGCGTGAGAGTAACAGGGAGTCGGGAGGGAAGCGTGAGAGTAACAGGGAGTTGGGAGGGAAGGGGGAGAGTAACAGGGAGTCGGGAGGGAAGCGTGAGAGTAACAGGGAGTCGGGAGGGAAGCGTGAGAGTAACGGAGTCGGGAGGGAGGGTGAGAGTAACAGGGAGTCAGGAGGGAGCGTGAGAGTAACAGGGAGTTGGAAAGGAAGCGTGAGAGTAACAAGGAGTCGGGAGGGAAGCGTGGGAGTAACAGGGAGTCGGGAGGGAGGCGTGAGAGTAACAGGGAGTCGGGAGGGAAGCATGAGAGTAACAGGGAGTCGGGAGGGAAGCGTGGGAGTAACAGGGAGTCGGGAGGGAAGCGTGAGAGTAACAGGGAGTCGGGAGGGAAGCGTGAGAGTAACAGGGAGTCGGGAGGGAAGCGTGAGAGTAACAGGGAGTCGGGAGGGAAGCGTGAGAGTAACAGGGAGTCGGGAGGGAAGCGTGGGAGTAACAGGGATTCGGAAGGGAAGCGAGAGGTGAGGAGAGGAAGGGGCGGAGCAAAAAGGGGGGACAGTGCTAATGATGGAAGGTGAATCGAGGGTGTAACAGGGTGCATGGAAGCGAAAGGACGGGAAAGGACAGGAAAAGGAGAGGAGTGAAGATAACGAGCCTAGCCAGTCGATGACGCAGCCCCGGTATTGTGTGTTTTGCGTCCCAAAGAAAGCAGAGCGAGTCGCCGCCACAATGGTCGTGTGTCCGGCCAGGGGAGGGAAGGACCGGGTAAAATCGAAGAGGACCTCTGTGACTCACCGATGTTATTAGACTTTTCTTTCAGTGTCTATTCCAGCCTTTGATTTGTTATAGTACGAGGAAGAGAGGAGAGAGAGAGAGAGAGAGAGAGAGAGAGAGAGAGGAAGAGAGAGAGAGAGGAGAAGAGAGAGAGAAGAGAGAGAGAGAGAGAGAGAGAGAAGAGAGAGAGAGAGAGAGACAGAGTAAGAGAGAGAGAGAGAGTAAGAGAGAGAGAGGAGAGAGAGAGAGAGAGAGAGAGAGAGAGAGAGAGAGAGAGAGAGAGAGAGAGAGAGAGAGAGAGAGAGGAGAGAGAGGAGATGACGAGAGAGAAGAGAGAGAAGAGAGGGGAGACAGAGTAAGAGAAGAGAAGAGAGTAAGAGAGAGAGAAGAGTAGAAGAGAGAGAGAGAGAGAGAGAGAGAAGATGAGAGAGAGATCGAGAGAGAGAGAGAGAGAGAGAGAGTCATCGACCCCATAGTCCATATACAGGGATGTTTGTTACAAAGTCGTGATCAAAATCAAGGTTGTTGACCAAGTTGTCAAGATAAAACAACAAAATAGAAAAATACACCACAGAAATGTAAGAATTAAGCCTTTTTGAAGAAGTCGACTAAGCACAATATAAACATGAACACTCTCGTCTTCTTGATCTTTTGACGAAATTTGTAGTTACTTAATGTTTAGGAAATAAGCTGTGAAAGGGTTTGCAGATCCGATCCATTCAACGCTTTTCCTCCGTGAATGGACATCGAAAGTCGATAACAAAAGAAACACGGGATTTCAACACTAATGATACGTTGATAAATTGTAAAAAAAAAAAAAAATTACAAGTTATCAACGGAAACAACGTGTATCTGGGGGAAAATACTACTTATGCCGGTATGACTTCACAAAACTAATTACGCAAGAATATCGATTGTATCAGTTCCTAGAAGCTGATAAAACTAAACCCTCAGCACTTATTCGATATGTTGGGGAGAGCGGGGCAGGTTGCATCGAGGGTAGGTTGCATCATTGCCTCTAGCTCCCATTAACTTTTTTTATTATTATTATTGTTGTAGTTGTAGTAGTAGTAGTTTATAGTAGTAGTAGTAGTAGTAGTAGTAGTAGTAGTAGTAGTAGTAGTAAGATGATGTACGTGTGATAACATGCGAGTTAGAGGCAATGATGCAACCTGCCCCGCTCTCCCCTAGTCTAATTGAGACCTTACGTGGAGACAATTTTTTTATTCACTTTCCCTTTTTTCACCCTCTCACCGATCACACCGAAAACAATGAAAGAGGTGGACGGTGACGACGACCAGGAGGACCAAACGACGACCAGGACGACAACGACTATGATGCCGAGGAAGAATGATAAAAGAAAAAGTGATGAAGAAGGGAGGAAAAATATCAAGTCACAACGGAGATATCAACGAAGAGGAAAAAAATCCGGGATAAATATGAGAACCAGGAAGAGAAAAAAATGAGAGACGAGTGGAGTGAAGCAAAATGAAGAGTTGGAGGAAGAATAGGAAGGATGAGTTGGGGGATAGGAAGGGGAGGGGAGGGAAGGTGGGGGTCAGGGGTCGGCCGTGAGACAAAAGAAGGGTCGTTGCCCCCCCCCTGCAATTACCTCCCGTGACCTTCCGCAGGAACACCCAACTATACGACGCAGGCTGGGGGAAAAATCTGAAATGACTCTCTCTCTCTCTCTCTCTCTCTCTCTCTCTCTTCTCTCTCTCTCTCTTCCTCTCTCATCTCTCTCTCTCTCTCTCTCTCTTCTCCTCCTCTCTCTCTCATCTTCTCTTCTCTCCTTCTCTCTCTCTCTTCTTCTCTCTCTCTCTCTCTCTCTCTCTCTCTCTCTCTCTCTCTCTCTCTCTCTCTCTCTCTCTCGTATATCTCAATACCTTTTCGTCACCGTGGTCCGTGATGTACGTGTCTTACTGTACGTACACTGGTGTTATTAACAAAAATAAATAAACAAACATCTATACGTACATGCATATATCACACGTGGTATTTGTGGAAGTGATGGAGTGTTTGTCTCTTTCGACACGTTCATAGCAACTTACTTACAATAACTTAACAGCCGTCATTCGCCATCGCTATAATTTTTTGTACATTATTATACACTACCAGTAACAAGGATCACATACTGTGTATTCTTTTATGATACTGTAATACTTTCCATTTATACTAAATTTCCATGCAAATTTACTATTTATTGAAATTTTGAAAAACTCATCATCTATATTTTTGAGTTGCACAATAGTTTTTGCTTCGAAAATATTTCAAACGTTATGACTCACTTCTTTGACTATAATTCCTTGACTTGATGAAAATAAAAAGCGAATAAAACTAACGGGCAGTTGTGACAAACACCATTTCTTGCCTTCAGGAAGCATGTTCACGAAGACCCATTTTCTTGTGACTCAGATTGTCAATGTCACCCGTCAGTACACTCATGTTTCATAACATTTCTTTGTGCTTTATTTTATCTTCAGTATCACATTTTCGTATATATATTATACAAAAATGTGAGGCTAGAGATAAAAGAAAGCACAAAGAACGTGCCCTCGAGGCAGTGAGACTTGACTTGTTAGCGTCCAGGTAATTATTCTGCACGATGCCGAAACCTTTTTTCTTCCTTGCGCCACCTCAGTGCTGAGATTTGAGTTTTTTTATGAATGATGCTATTTTGAGAAGAAAACGATTTCTACTGATAAAACTTGTTACCTGGTCCATTTCCGGGCGAAAACGGAGTCTTGCCGTGCCCCGGGGTGACAGTGAAATACGGTGTGTCATGTCCGTAGACTTTCATGTCATTTTTATGTTTTCCGGAAAATTCCACTTGATCCCAGTAATTTATTTCGATAGATACTCTCGTCCTTCAAAGCGCAGGGATGAATATGGAGTATATTTCGTACTGATGCCTATGTTGGTGTGTGTGCTACGTGTACACGATGATGCATGGGAACGCAATGTACAGTTTTAATCCAATTTTGTATCATGTTCACTATTTTTGTGTGTGGTTGTCATAGTAATGATACATTGATGTAATAAATATGATTGCATACGTTTATTAAAACATGCACATAACACAAAAAGTAGTTTTTCTTAGATCACTTTCGAAACTACACATGAAACAAATTCGTTTTTTATATCCTGCTGCAACACGGAACACAGGTATTTAGTCTCTTTTACGCTTCCCATTTTCTTTAAGACCAACAAAAGCGCTGTATGGTAGTCTTGAAAGCTACATGACAATTTTTTTTTGCGAGTGGTAGAGTAAGTGCTCCCGCCACCCTTGTGTCTGTGCCCGTGCGTGGCGCTGCTTGGGGGGAGGCTGGGGGGACTTGGGGGTGACCGCGTGGGGAAGGGTATAGGGAAGGGGAGACCTACCAGTGCTACCACCAACTACCTGTATTTTAGAAAAGAATCAACTATTTACGCCCCAGCTATTTTTTTGAAGTAAAGTCCGTATGTTGTACTGACTTAGCACTGAACGTGATCGTAATGTTATCCGTGAATATACGGACCTGGGCAGACATTCAGAAAGAGTTAAAGGGCGCGGTGTTTAGCTTAACTAACTTCCTCTATTTGTACAACCCGGAAGTCGCGGGGATTCTGGTACGAGATATGGGAGTGGCGCTACGGTGTCACTATGGGCTTCGATAGCTGATTGGCTGAGCGAGTACAATTACGTCACAGCCTCGCCAGCGAATCACATAGTATTTCTCAAAAAGTTTCAGCCAATCACAAGGCTTCCACGCTCTCAGCTGTGTTTATAAACAAATTCATCATCCACACCAAAATGCTCCACCCTTCTCCCTCCTCCTCCTTCTCCACCTCCTAGCTTCTCCTCCTCCTCTTCCTCCTCCTAACCTTTTCTTATAGCAGCCGGCAGCAGTTGTAGCAGTAGCAGCAGCAATAAAATATAAGCGGTGTTTTTGTCGTCCAAGCATCGTCTTATATAGTACGAAGACCACTCCAATAACACTTACTGAAATGTTTGTTACACGGCTTATATTTTATTACTGCTGCCACCACCACTACCATCACCACTGCCACCACTACAACCACCCCCAAACTGCTATAAGAAAAGGTACTTCTTCTTCTTCTTCTTCCTCCTCCTCCTCCTCCTTTCTCTCCTCCACCTCCTAGCTTCTCCCTCTCCTTCTCCTCCCCCTCTTCCTCCTCCCAACCCCTTCCCACAGCAGCCGGGCAGCAGTTGCAGTAGCAGCAGCAGCAATAGCAGCAGCAGAAGCAGCAGTAATAAAATATAAGCCGTGTTTTTTGTCGTCCAAGCATCGTCTTGGTACGAAGACCACTCCAATAACACGCTGAAATGTGTGTTACACGGTTTATATTTTATTACTGCTGCCACCACTACCCCTATCACTGCTGCCAATACCACAACTACCCCCCAACTGCTACAAGAAAAGGCTAGGAGGAGAAGGAGAAGGAGAAGGAATATAATTATATTATATGTACCTTGTCTGTTTCGCGGAGCTGTGCGTGGTGGTGTATGGTGTGGTGAGTCATGGTGAGATGCCACCATTCGCCACTCGACCCATCACCCCCATAACAAACTCATCACGAGCGGATGGCATTGTAATATGGCCTAATTTCATTTGTATACTTGCCCTGTTCAGTTCTTGAGTCAGAAAACATCATATATACTCTATTTATGAGTATTTTTATGTATATTGCGTGCTCTACAACTGCCTGGAGGCAGTTGTGTGATTTTGACAGCTCAACGTCTTTAACTACGTCATCAATGTGCCTGCAGAATGCCAAAAGTCGCCCAGAACAGCTGTTGGAAGTCGCTAGGTCGTGCAGACCGGAAGTAAGCCTCTCTGAATGTAGCCCCTGGTGGCACTTAGCGGGTTAATGAACACCGATGGATGTCCGCGTTATGATGACGGACGTGTATGTAGCGTGCGCGATGACCTGCTGGTGTGGCGGCGGGGGGCTGGCGGCGATGGGTCAGACTGAACGGGAGAAGAAACCGTGAAGTTGAGTTTGCTATCATTATTCTATTCACTACTGCTACCATTTTAAAGTACTGCTAACACTGCTACTACTTCTACTACTAATTATGATATTTTTACTTCTACAACTATCGCTTCCTCTGCTTCTGTTGCTTCTACTACTACTACTACTACTACTACTACTACTACTACTACTACTACTACTACTACTACTACTACTACTACTACTACTGTACTTTCATGATGTAAATAAGAAGAAATGTAAGATGAAGGGATATATGTCACTATAAAATCGTGGAAAATTACAAGTTTTTAGGACATTATTTGTCATTCAATTTTTGTGATAAAATAGATGTAGAGGAAAGGCTTCAAAGTTTTTACAGTAAATTTTACACTGTCTTGCGTAAGTTTAAAGGAATCAATTCACAAGCATTACTTTTTCTATTCAAGTCATATGTATTCCTATCTAGGGTCTTCAAATGTGGAATTTTTGTAAGATTAACTCGAGTTATATATTTTAAACATTTGAGATAGCTTATACAAATGCACTTAAGAAAATTTTAGGATGTCCATTTTTAACCAGTAATCACAGTATTGTCAAAGAGTATAGCATGCTTTTATTAAAACATCATGTAACAAAAGTTCAAGCTAGGTATTTTAGATCTTTAAGCAAGAAAAATTATTCTGTATATATTTTGAACAAACCTTTGTTTTTTGAGGGTATGTCTTTTAAATCTTTTTTAAGTTTTTTATTCAGAATTTATAAAATAACTTTTTTAGATAATAGCATGGATGTAATTTTAGCAAGAATGACTTGGGTTCAGAACCACGAAAATATGAGAGGAGTTCCACTTCCTATAAATTCATGATAATTTTTTTTTTGTGATATGTAATATACAACTCCTTGTATGTTATGCAATAAAGATGATGATGATGATGATGACTACTACTACTACTACTACTACTACTACTACTACTACTACTACTACTACTACTACTACTACTACTACTTTTACTACTACTTTTACTACTACTACTACTACTACTACTACTTTTACTACTACTTTTACTACTACTACTACTACTACTACTACTACTACTACTACTACTACTACTACTACTACTACTACTACTACTACTACTACTACTACTACTACTTTTACTACTATTACCACCATCCTCACTACTATATCCATCATCATCATCATCATTCATTATTACCATCACAATCCATTTCCCTGTTACCTCTTTTTTTTTCATCTGCTAGTTTTTTTTCTCCTATTTATTTCATGGGCAACAAAGGTATTCAAACGAGGGTGCTTCGAAAAAAATAGAAGAGGAGGACACCTTGGCATCTTTCTCTCTCTGTCCTGATTGGTATCTGGTGAGTCATTCGTCTTTTGGAGTCTATCGTGGCGCTGAAAGAAAAAAACCTTCCCTCTTCAGAAACTGTGAAGAAGAGGAGAGAATAAATGCGTCTTTCTCTGTCTGTCTGTCTGTCTGTCTGTCTGTCTGTCTGTCTCTCTCTCTCTCTCTCCTCTCTCTCTCTCTCTCTCTCTCTCTCTCTCTCTCTCCTTCTCTCTCTCTCTCGTTCCTCATCTCTCTCTTCTCTCCTCTCTCCTCTCTCTTCTCTCTCTCTCTCTCTCTCTCTCTTATATGGATAGCCTCTCACATTTTGTCTATATGTTTGTATTTTAATGTGTGTGTGTGTGTGTGTGTGTTGTGTGTGTGTGTGTTGTGTGGTGTGTGTGTGTGTTAGCTAGTTCCAAGAAATGGCAGATCCAAATACTCCGAAATACTAGTCTTTTTGAAGCTTCTGAAACTCTTCTGAAATGTTCGACTCTTGAGCACGAATTCAACTCAAAACTTTCTTCCGTGATCGGTAGTCAAGTGTCCTTTCAATATACTCTAACGGTGATCTGACTTTTCTTATTGAACGGGTTTTTTTCATCCTCAAAGGCCTCATTTAGAGTGATGGAACCTGTGGAGTTGCATCAAACATTTCGAAGCGTTGTTGTTGAAAACAGTTGAAGTTTCATACACATCTCGTTCTGCGTATGAGCTGTGTTCCTTTTTGACGTAGGAGGTTGATGCTCTAAAATGACTAATAACAGAGTAATGGAAAAGAAGTTATGGTTGTTTAAACAGTGAAGATTTTGTTTTAAGGATAAATCAAACCTGTCCGGTCTCATAAATTCATAAAACCTTCATAAACAATACAAAGATCAAGTAACATTCTCTCTCTCTCTCTCTCTCTCTCTCTCTCTCTCTCTCTCTCTCTCTCTCTCTCTCTCTCTCTCTCTCTCTCTCTCTCTCTCTCTCTCTCTCTCTCTCTCTCTCTCTCTCTCTCTCTCTCTCTCTCTCTCTCTCTCTCTCTCTCTCTCTCGCAGTAGCGCAGTGTTGTGTTTGATCACTCGCTAGTTTCTCATGTTTATCTATGAGTTTTGAGTTGAGTATTCTCCTCTTTATTTCTCAACAATACATGACGACGCTCCTCTCAACAGAAACTACTTTTTTATATTTTTTGTATAGTTTTTGTATACATCACAAAGGACTGGCCAAGAGCAAAAGAAATGAAGCAACAAAAATCCCGCTTAATTCCCAGTCCCATAAGTGGCAATGAGGTGGAGAGAGAGAGGGGGAGAGAGAGAGAGAGAGAGAGAGAGAGAGAGAGAGAGAGAGAGAGAGAGAGAGAGAGAGAGAGAGAGAGAGAGAGAGAGAGAGAGAGAGAGAGAGAGAGAGAGAGATGTTACTTGATCTTTGTATTGTTTATGAAGGTTTTATGAATTTATGAGACCGGACAGGTTTAATTTCTCCTTGAAACAAAATCTTCACTGTTTAAACAACCATAACTTCTTTTCCATCACCATGCCGCTGACCACTTCTTCCAGTGTTCCTTTACGGGTGACCTTTTATGAAGAACCAACCAGAAATTTCACATCCTAATTCCTGCTAAACCAGCTTTGATGACTTTTGGTGTTCTGTATCATGGTGTTCAGTACTTCTGTTCTTCTGTTCTGTTCAGTATGTTGGTTCTAAACAAGACACAATTAAAGTTAAAAGTTATTCGTCTCATGATCTCTGCAATCTATCTTTACTGGTAATATTTTCTGTTGCAGTTCTCATAGTGACAACCTTTCTAGATTTCGTAACAGCTTGCTTTCTGCTTTTTCTGCCACGGATTTCACATTTCGCTGCTCACTTTCTGACCTATTTTCGTCACCGTTCAAAGATTTTCTAGCATTGTTTTATCAATTTTGACAGTCCACACTTCAAATATATAATAGTCAAGCTATTCTACACCTAGTAACTGGTATTTTCAGTCCGTCATTTCCTTTCTAGTAAGTTGTGCAACACTCTCTCTCCCGTGTTCTCATCTCTCTACAAATTATGATTCCTTTAGCAGAAGAGCATCAAAGTGT
>JACEEZ010022354.1:55000-70000 GCA_016584305.1 Chionoecetes opilio | reverse complement strand
ACGAAACAACAAGGCGGATCCATCGAGGCAACTTCCCCCTGCAGGAGCTGAGTGTTAATTAAGAAAGCATCTGACGCGGCAAAGTATTGGTGCATATGAAGATCGAGGCAGAGGCGGGCCACATATAGCATGCGGGGGTAACCACTAACCAACCCACCGAAGCGTTAAGGAGAACACCTTTCATCAGTTCTCCCGAAGAAACCACAGAGCGAAACTGTTCGGGAAAAAGCTCACCACGTAACACGCGTGTCTCCTTCCACATCCTTCTCTTTTATAATTATTGTCAGCATTATTATTTTCATTATTATTATCATTATTGTTATTATCATTATCATTATTAGTTGTAGTATTAGCATTAGTATTGTCATCATCAATATTATTAATTTTATCATTATTGTTATCACTTATTATTGTTTCTGTTTATTTTTACTGTTTTTATTAGTAGCATCATTATTAGTAGTATTTTTTGTATGTAGTTATTGGTGTTATAATTATTACTACTATATTTTTTCTTATTACTATTATAATCATTGTAGTCACTATCATCATCGTCATCGGCGTTTCGAAACGAGAACATTTTCCTGTGTTTCACGAGTATACTAAAAAATAAGACTCTATCTATATGGCATTCGGATGTGCTTATATGAATGCTAGGTATCTACATCCTCAAAAAGATCACATTTTACGTCACAGTGGAAGTTACTCTAATGGAAAACACACCAACTTTTATTCCATCAAACAGTTTTCTATATAGATAAAGCAATAAAACACAGACTTTGTCCTTAACCTATCATTCACGTTTGGCAACAGTCCGAACAAGTGTTTCTTTAGTGAAGCATGGACTGGTGAGACTGTTTTTGGTTGTAGTAGTTGTAGTAGTAGTAGATGTAGTAGTAGGTGTTGTTGGTGTTGTTGTAGTTGTAGTTGAGAAGTAAGAAGTAGTAATTATAGTTGAGAAGTAAGAAGTAGTAGTAGTAGTTGTAGTTCAGAGGTAAATAGTAGTAGTAGTAGGAGAGAGAGAGAGAGAGAGAGAGAGAGGAGAGAGAGAGAGAAGAGAGAGAGAGAGAGAGAGAGAGAGAGAGAGAGAGAGAGAGAGAGAGAGAGAGAGAGAGAGAGAGAGAGAGAGAGAGAGGAGAGAGCGAGAGAGAGGAATTATTTTTGTTGTAAAATGGGGAGAAAATAATTGAGAGAAAATGGAAGGAAGCCCGTACATGAAATGGCAGGAGACAGAGTGAATTTGTTGATGTTATAGTATAGGAAAAAGTTAAGTGAATTGGAGAGGACCAGAAACGGGAAGGGTAGAGGAACAATTAGGTTTTTTCAAGGAAGATTGATGGGAAAAGGAGGGAGTGGAGTAAAGAAAAGAGAAAGTATAGGTGAAGGAGAAGGAAAATAATAGGTAAATGGGGGATATATATATATATATATATATATATATATTATATATATATATATATATATATATATATATATATATATATATATATATATAAATGAAAAAAACTGGATAATGAAAAATATTGACTAGGAACAGGTTTCGATTGATTTAAAAATATAAGGAGAAAGGGATAAGGAGATAATATATAAGAACAGCGTGGTCCAACTTCAGGCCGATGGGACACATGTGGCCTGCTGGTCGACTCTTTGTAACCCGCGAGCACTCAAACTAATATGCTGATTAATTATGTAAAAAGAGTACTAATGAAGTATCAAATACTACGGTTATGTATGTATGTATGTATGTGAAACAATGCGGGAACTGATCGATGGAGGCGGTTTCCACACGGCGGCCTCGCGTATCCGCCATTCCGCAAACAAGGTCTTGACGGTGACGTAACACGCCAGCACGTTGTTTTTTCCGCCTTTGTTAAGCAGCTTCCGTGGCGCAGGATCCTGGAAGACCAGGACGGAGTAGTGGCCTCGGAGGTAGGGGAAGAAACACTCCCCAGGCCCGCCAGCCACTCCATAAACCGTCGAGGCACCAGGAGGCTTTCCTGCACCAGACGGTTGGCCTCCTCGTCCTCCTCTCCGTCAGTTGTGGTGTAAGACACCCGAGGGCTCTGGTCCCTCATGGGGATCGGATGAACCCTCTTTGAGTTCGCAGCCTGCACCTTCACGCCTGGTGCAAGAAAAGGCAGTGTCTTGCCGTGTCCTTGGATACGTGCCCGTCACCGGCAAAGTGGACGTACCTGCCTTGCCTGGTCATCAGACCGTCATTGGAGAGAGAAAGAGAGAGAGAGAGAGAGAGAGTTGACCTTGCTAGTAATTGCACGGCCCCGCCAAGCAGTAGACAAGGGAGGGATGAAAGGGGATGGGAAATAAGAACGGGATAAGAATGAAAGGAGATCAGCCCCGCACATCCAGGTTTAGGTTCTCACGTGTAGGGAATTATCGGGTTACACATAACGGCCGTATATACATGATGACGTTTTATTACCGGTTTATGATAGGCATCACTCGTCCTAATGATCATCACACCTTCCCGTAAAGACAAACACCGCGATGGATGAGACACCGTCATGGGCCACGAATGTCTGCCCGCAATGCCTACGCCCTATGTTTTACTTTTACTTTGTTGTTATAATAAGTTCTTGTGTATTGTGCGAACTAACAACGCTTACAATTTCCACGTCCACCCACCACACACCACCCCCCCCCCACCCCCACACACACACACACACACCACCACACCACCACCCACCCACCACCCACCCACCACCCACCCACCCACCCACCCACCCACCCACCCACCCACCCACCCCCCCACCCCCCCACCCACCCCCCCCCCCCACCCCACCCACCCCCACCCCCCAGTTGCATGGCCCGGCCGTATACCTATAATTCAATGTTGCATACTACCGACTGTTGTGTTTATTGCCTGGATATAGACTCATGTAATTTTGGGTTACTTTGGTCTACTAAATAGCAATAAATCTGACATACAAATAGTGTGTCATGGCCTTCCTACAGAGGTGGATGCCCCTTGAAGCCCCCCCTCAAACACCCGCCAGCCTAACCATTGAGTGACGGAGCAGACAAATAGTTTTACGCGAAGCAATATTTTCCAACACCTTTCCAACTGAAGGATCGCGTCTGCCTCTTGAATAACGTTATGCGAGTGGGAGGCCGTCCGCTGGCAACCCAATAGATATTCATACAATACATCACCATAAATAAATGACATTCACATTGAATTGAAGATATATGAAAATTTCTTTAGCAATGTTCTACCCTATTTACATGAATCTGTTTATGTTATATCATATCCCCGGATAGTTGAGATTCATTAACTGACTTTTTGAACATATTTTTTGGCACAATACTCGAAAGAGAAGAGAGAAGGAGAGAGAGAGAGAGAGGAGAGAGAGAGGAGAGAGAGAGAGAGAGGAGAGAGAGAGAGAGAGAGAGAGGACGAGCGAGAGAGAGAGAGAGAGAGAGAGAGAGTGAGAGGAGAGGAGAGAAGAGGAAGAGAGAGAGAGAGGAGAGAGAGAGAGAGAGAGTCATAAATACGGTGTTATGTGTACAAAGCCACTCGAATTGTCTATATAAACATCATACTTATTACGGGTAACTTCTGCTAGTATAAACAACAGTCTAGACTTATTTTCACATGCAATAAGATAGAAACAAATCAAGGGCAGAATTTTAGATAGAAATCCTCGGGAAAGATAGAGAGATGGAACAACACATGTGGTTCCATCTGCACCAAGTTTCTCTCTCTCTCTCTCTCTCTCTCTCTCTCTCTCTCTCTCTCTCTCTCTCTCTCTCTCTCTCTCTCTCTCTCTCTCTCTCTCTCTCTCTCTCTCTCTCTTTCGAGTATTGTGCCAAAAATATGTTCAAAAAGTCAGTTAATGAACCTCAACTATCCGGGGATATGATATAACATAAACAGATTCATGTAAATAGGGTAGAACCTTGCTAAAGAAATTTTCAGAAAGCAGTGACGCGATGATCATGAAATCTGCATCAAAATCCTACAAAAACTTGACCACTTTCAACAATTTTTTTTTTTACATCACAAAGGACTGGCCAAGGGCAAAAAAAAAATGAGGTAACAAAAGTCCGCTTAGATGCCAGTCCCTATAAAGAAGACAGTACACTCTCAGAAATGGGGGGTACATTAAGGGTCGAATTGTTACATCGCACCATCACTACCCTTTTTAAACCCTATGTCCAGGCTGGAGGGTAGATGCTGCCGATTATACCCTTTATCTACCCTTTTTAGACGAGAGGGTTGAGAAAGGGTATATATGCGTCGATCCAAAAGGGTATATTTGTAAGGGTAGAAAAAGGGTAGCAGTATTTCATCACTACAAATACCCTTTTTCTACCCTTTTCCTACCCTTCTTTTCTAAGAGTGTAAGATAATATTAAAAGGGGGGTGGGCCAATTTCGTTCGGGGGGTGTCTTGTCACTCCTCTCTTCAAAAAAATTTAAGTCGTAGGAAGAATAGATGAATTGAACATGGACGAATAGCTTTGATAGTGTACCATAACTTGTCGTTCCTTCATTCTAACATAACTACGGTGGAAGAACCAGGACAGTATCATAGTTCTATTGTTAAGTTGACTAGCCTAAAGACCCTCAGAACGGGAATGGTAGAGGGACAATTAGGCTTTTTTTCTAGGGGAAGGAGATTGATGGGAGAAGGAGGGAGAGGCGTAAAGAAAGGAGAAAGAGTGAAAGAGGAGAAGGGAAATGATGGGTAAATTGGGGAGGGTGGAAATATACGAGCTCAATGGTGAAAAATTGTGACTGGAAACAGATGTAGATTAGTTTGGAAATACAAGGCAAGTAGGAGTAAAGAGTGAATGTTGTAGAGGTTAAGAAACTGTGATTAGCGGCGGAGAGGCAAGAGTTACGAAGTGTGTGAGAAGGAAAGGGATCCTCGCGTGAGATAGGATGGAGATGTCTGGTGGGAGAGATAAGAAGAGATAGGAAGGAGATGTCTGGTGGGAGAAGAGATAGGAAGGAGATGTCTGGTGGGAGAAGAGAAGAAGAGATAGGAAGGAGATGTCTGGTGGGGGAGATAAGACGTCGAAAAACACAACCCCAAAATAAGGTAATGAGGAAAATGTGGTACTTATTCATAAAATGGATGAGATACTCGTACATAGACCACGGTATACAGTGGTCTATGGTAACATTCAAGACAATTAGATGGATAAACAAACAAATATGGGATACTTCCAGTGAGATGACATAATAGAAACAAAAAGAAAATTAGCCAAGAAAAGTAATATATGAAAATTTATGGAGCATTTAATTGTAAAGGATGATGGAGAGAAAAATATTCGGTGAATGAAATAACGTGATATCAATCCAGAAAAAAGATATATGAATCCAAGACAATCATATTAAAGAAACGTAAAGTAAAGGGAATTTCGATATAAAAAAAAAATGTTATATGATAAAAAATATAAAAAAGACAATACAATTAATACGACTAAAATATAAATGATAGTTAAATAAAAGGAAAAAATAAATCAAAACTAAATTAAACATAATTAGATATCAAAATAAAGAAGAAAAAAATATTGACTTAAATAAAGATAATTATATACCAAATAACATAAAATAAATAGAAACTAAAGGCAAATATGTAATAAAAAAAATATAAAAAAATAAAATAAAAAATAAAAAATAATAAAAAAATAAAAAATAAAAAAGCAGAATTAGATCCCAAATAACACAAATGCAATAAAAATTATAGTGAAAAAAATAAATATAATCTAAATAAAACTGAATTACATCCAAAATAACACATAAAGAAAAATTCAAGACTGTCAGATAGCATATAATCCATGTACTCATCCAATTAACAAACGTAATCACGAACAAGAAAACACTAACAAAGACATGGCTCTGTGTAATGCGTTGTTACCTCATTACTTCACAACGTTGAGTTACGAGATTATTTTAGGATCAATAATTAGGGATAAAGTGACCCACCCGAGGAATCCGTTCATTAGCCAGGGCTCTGAGGAGGAGGAGGAGGTGGTGGTGGAGGTGGTGGTAGAGGAGGAGGAAGTGGTGGTGGAGGAGGAGGAGGAGGAGGAGGAGGAGGTGGTGGTGGTGGAGGGGAGGAAGAGGAGGAGAGGAGGAGGAGGAGGGAGGGTGGAGGAGGAGGAGGAGAGGGGGAGGGAGGAGGAGGAGGAGAGAGGGAGGAGGGGAGGAGGAGGAAGGAGAGGATGGAGAGAGTGGAGGGAGGACGGAGAGGAGAGGGTGAGGAGGAGGAGGAGGAGGAGGAGGAACGAGGACAGGAGAGAGGGAGACAGGAGAGAGAGGAGGAGAGGAGGTGAGGAGGAGGAGAGGAGGAGAGGAGGAGGAGGAGGAGGTAGAGGAAGGAGGAGGAGGAGAGGAGGAGGAGGAGGCAGAGTGAAGAAGAAGAAGAAAGAAAAGAGAAGGAGGGAGGAAGAACTTGAGAGCCTGACTTTGGCGCACATCGGTAAGTCTGCTGCCTTTCCTCCCTTAATTAATATAGGTGGGAAAAAAGCTCCCTTGACGGAGCCACATAATGATCATCGGCGTCCGTGTTCTGTGTGGCGTCTTTGAAACCTTTCGAGTCAAGTTAGATTACGTTCCCGGGGCTTTGTAACTTTGTAGTAAATATTTTGTGTTATCTGCTGGCGGCCAGGTCGAGAGAGAGAGAGAGAGAGAGAGAGAGAGAGAGAGAGAGAGAGAGAGAGAGAGAGAGAGAGAGAGAGAGAGAGAGAGAGAGAGGAGAAGAAGAGAGAGAGGAGAGAGAAGAGAGAGAGAGAGAGAGAGAGAGAGAGAGAGAGGCGCAAACAGAGACATTCAGATATATGGACAAATAGAAAAACTGAACATTCTTGGCAGTTTACTCAGTTCCAGAAATGTAGAAGTTTGTGCAAGGTTTTGTAGGCACGTGAAGGCCTGTGGATGGCTGTGTGTAGACATGAATGGTGTACATCTATGTATGTATTTCTATGACCAGACTTAAGGAAGGCTTTAACCCCTTGAGACCCAGAACGTAATTCCCATTGTAATTTGGCTACTATTACACGATTTTTTGTGAGTATAAGCAATGTTTTATAGATGTGACCTGTTTAGTAGCCATGTCGACTATTTAATTTGGTGTATTAAGTTACTTTTCGTAATTTTATGGCTAACAACAGATATTTTTTTATAGCAAAGGAAAGATCTGGGCGTGAAGGAGGTAATGCCATGCAGAGGTTGTCACATATCTTCCCAATGTCTAAAGGTTTCAGTGATTTGTCATAAGTCTGCTGAGATTGGAATATCACGGAAAGGGGTCGTGATAACCTGCCGTCTGTGGGATTGGCGAGTGAAATCGAATCAACGCCAGAGATGAGAAGAGAGAGAGAGAGAGTAGAGAGAGAGAGGAGAGAGAGAGAGAGAGAGAGAGAGAGAGAGAGAGAGAGAGAGAGAAGAGAGAGAGAGAGAGAGAGAGAGAGAGAGAGAGAGAGAGAGAGAGAGAGAGAGAGAGAGAGAGAAAAAAAAAAATTTTATATTATTCTTACCCCCCATCATTTCACTTTAAAAAAACCTTTTTTTTTTCCCTTTTTAAAAAATTTTTTTTAAGTTTTTTTTTCCCCGGACGGTTTGGGGGGTTTTTTTTGGGGAAGGGTTTTTTTTTTTAAAAACCAATTTTAAAAATTTCCCCTTTTCCCCCTTTTTTTTTTTTCCCTTTTAACCAATTTTTTGGGGTTTATTTTTTTTTTTCCTTTTAAATTTTTTTTAAAAGGGGGATTTTTTTTTTTTTTTGGTTTTTTTTTTTTTTTGGGGGGTCAAACCCAAAAGGGGGAAAAAAGGGGGGTTTCCCTTTTTCCCTTTTTAAAATTTGGGTTTTAAAAAAAAACCCTTTTTTTAGGAAAAATTTGTTTTCCCTTTTTTTTTGGGGGTTTTTTGGGAAAAAAAAATTTTAAAAAAGGCAAAAAAGACTTGGGAAGGAAAAAAAAGGGGGGGAAAAAAAGGGGGGGAAAGGAAAAGGAAAAAAAAGGGAAAAAAAAAAGGGAAAAAAAAAAAAAAAAATTTTTATAAAAAAGGGGGGAAAAGGGGAAAAAAAAAAAAGGGGGGGGGGGGGGGGGAAAAAGGGTTTAAAAAAAAAAAAAAGGGGGTTTTAAATTTTGGGGCCCCCCCCGGGGGGGGAAAAAAAAAAAAGGAAAGAGGGAAAAAAACCCCCCGGGGGGGGGAAAAAAAAAAGGGGGGAAAAAAAAAAAAAGGGAAAAAAAAAAAGGAAAAAAAAATTTTAAAAAAAAAAGGGGGGGGGGGGTTTTTTTTTTGGGGGGGGGGGGGGGAAAAAAAGGGGGTTTACAAAAGGGAAAAGGGGGGGGGGCGGTTTGGGGGGGGGGAAAAAAGGGGGAAAAAGGGGGGGGAAAAAAAGGGGTTTTTTTTGGGGGGGAAAATTAAAGGGCCCCCAAAAAAAATTTTAAAAAAAGGATTTTTTTTTCGGCCCCCCCCCAAGGGGGGAAAAAAAGGGCCCAAAAAAAAAATTTTTAAAAAAATTTTTTTTTAAACCTTTTTTTAAAAAGGGGGGCCCTTTTTTTTTCCGGGGGGCCCTTCACCCCCCCCCAAACCCAAATTTTTTTTTGGGGGGAAAAAGGGGGGGGGGGGGGGAAAAAAAACCCCCCCCGGGGGGAAGGGGGGGGAAAAAAGGGGGGGGGGGGGAAAAAAAAAAGGGGGGGGGAAGGATGGGGGGGAAAAATTTTTGGGGGGGGGTTTTTTTTAAAAAAAAAGGGGGCCTTTTTTCCCCCTTTTTTTTTTTTTAAAAAAAAAACCCCCCCCCCTTTTTTTTTTTCCCGGGTGACCTTTCCCCCCCCCCCCCCCCCCCGGCCCCCTCCCCCCCCTTTTCCCCCCCTTTTTTCCCCCACCCCCCCGGGTTTTTCCCCCCCCCCCCCCCCCCCCCCCCCTTTTTTTTTCCCCCTTTTTTTTTCCCCCCTTTTCCCCCCCCCCCCCCCCCTTTTTTTTTTTTTTGGGCCCCTTTTTTTTTAAATTTTTTCCCCTTTTTTTTTTTTTTTTTTTTTTCCCCCTTTTTTTCCCCCCCCTTTCCCCCCCCCCTTTTTTTAAATTCCTTTTAAACCCCAAAAAATTTTTTTAAAAAATTTTTTTTTTCCCCCCCCCCCCTTTTTTTTTTTTTTTTTTCCCCCCCTTTTTCCCCCCTTTTTTTTTTTTCCCTTTTTTTCCCCCTTTCCCACCCTTTCCCATTTTTTTTTTGGGGGGGCCTTTTTTATTAAAAATTTTTTTCCCTTTTTTTTTTTTTTTTTCCCCCCCCCCCCAAATCCCCCCCCCCCCCCCCCCTTCCCCTCCTCTCTCCCCCCTTTTTCCCCTCCCCCCTCCCCCCCCCCTTTTTTCTTTCCCCCCCTTTTTTTTTCCCCCCTTTTTTTTTTCCCCCCTTCCCCCCTGGGCCCCCCCTTTTCCCCCCCCCTTTCCCCGGGGGGTTTCAGGGGGGCCCAACCCCCTTCCCCCCCCCTTTTTTGGTTTCCCAAATTTTTGGGGGGGGTTTTTTTTTAAAAATAATTTTTTTTTTTTTTTTTTCCCCCCCCCCCCCCCTTTTTTTTTCCCCCCTCTTCCCCCCTTTTCCCCCAAACCCCCCTTTTTTCCCCCCGGGGGGTTTTTTTCCCCCCTTTTTTTTTTTCCCAATTTTTTTTCCCCTTTTTTTTCCCCTCCCCCCCCCTTTCTCCTCTTCCCCCCCTCCCCCCCCCTTCCCCCCCTTCCCCCCCCCCCCTCCCCCCCCCCCCCCCCCCTCTCCCCCCCCCTCCCCCCCCCCCTTTTTTTTTTCCCCCCTCCCCCCTTTTTCCAATCCCCTCCCCCCTTCCCCCCCTTTTCCCCCCCCCTTTCCCCTTTTCCTTCTCTTCCCCCCTTTTTCCCTTTCCCCTTTTTTTTTTTTTTTCCCTTTTTTTTTTTTTTTTTTTTTTTTCCCCCCTCCCCCCCCCCCCTCTTTCCCCCTTCTCTCTCTTTTTCCCCTCCTCCCTCCCTTCCCCTTTCCCCCCCCTCTCCCCCCCCCCCCTTTTTTCCCCCCCCCCCCCCCCCTTTTTTCTCTCCCCTTTCCCCCCCCCCCCGGTTTCCCCCCTTTTTCCCCCCCTTCCCTTTTTCCCTTTTTTATGCCCCCCCTTTTTTTTTTCCCTTTTTTTTTTTTTTTCCCCCTTCCCTCTCCCCCCCCCCCCCCTCCCCTCTCCCCCCCCCCTTTTCCTTTTTTTTTTCCCCCCTTTTTTCCTCTCCCCCCCCCCCCCCCCCCCCTCTCTCTCCCCCCCCCTCTCTCTCCCCCCCCCCCCTTTTTTTCTCTCTCTCTCCTCCCCCCCCCCCCCCCCCCCTTTTTTTTTTTTTTTTTAAAATTCCCCCCCCTTCCCCCCCCCCTCTCTCCCCCCCTTTTTCTCTCCCCCCCCCTTTTTTCTTTTTCCCTCTCCCCCCCCTTTTTCTCTCCCCCCCTTTTCCCCTTCTCTCTCCCCCCTTTTCTCCCCCCCTTTTTCCCCTCCCCTCTCTCCCCTCTCTGGGTTAATTTTTTTTTTTTTTTTTTTTAAAAAAAAAAAGGGCCCCTTTTTTTGGTTTTTTTTTTCCCCTTTTTTTTCCATTATATTTTTTTTTTTTTTTTCCTATTTTTTTTTTATTTTTTATCTTCCTCCTCATTAAAAACCTCCTCTTGGGTCCTTTTTTTTCCCCCTCCTCCTCGAATCATCATCATAATCATCATCATCACCATCGTCATCATCTTTGGAGGAGGGGATGGGGACCAGGTCGCCGGGGGTTTTTTGTAGCGCGTCCCGGGGTTTTTGACAAGAGTGACAGGGGCGGCTGCCTGGGGGCCCAGGGGGAAAAGGAACACCCTTGTACAGTTTGATGATGATATATATATATTTGAAAAAGGAAAAAATTATACAAGGGAACTTACTGATAAACTTGCGGCATGAAGACAAAAATTAAAGACAGACTTTTTTTTAAACCCCTTTCCATTCTCTTTTAAAAATGCACACTCCCATTAAAAGTAAATTTAGGTTTCTGCGTTGTTGTTCTGGGAAATTTTTGGGAAAAAAATAGGTTTATGTTTAATATTTTTTGCTAATTTTTCCTTGGGCCCCCGAAAAAAAACTCAATTTTTTAAACCCGACAAAGTTGTTAAGTTGAGGTTAAAAATTTTTTTGGGAAATTTTTTTTTTTGGGCCCAAAAAATTAAAGTTTATTTTTTTTAATCCAACACTCTTTGGTTGAGATAAAATTTCTTTGGTAATTTTTCTTTGGTCCAAAAATTAAAAGTTTTTTTTTTTTTACCTTTTCCGTTTTAAAAAATTTCCGTAAAAAAAAAAAAAAAATTTGGGAATTTTTCAAATTTGGGGGAAAAGGGGCGTCATATTTTTTTTTCCCTTTCGCGGGTTTAAAAAAAATTGAAAGGGTTTAAATTTTCCCTTTTACGTTAAAAAAATGCAAAAATAAGTTGTTTGTTTTTTTCAGGGATTTCATCCCTTTTTTTATAGGTAATTTGAGTAAAACTTTTTTTTTTTTTTTTTTTGTAAATAAGGGCAAAAATCTTTTATCTCCTTTTGTTTTTTTCTAAAATTTTCCCCCTTCCTTCCCACTTTAAACTTTTTTAAAAAGAGGAAATGACAAGACAAACCCCCCCCCGAACTAAATTTTGGCCCCCCCCCCTTTTTATATTTCCCCCTACTGTCTTTTTTTATAGGGACCCTTTTGGGAAATAAAAACCGGGGGTTTTTTTTAACCCATTTTTTTTTCCCTTGGCCAGTCCTTTATGATGTAAAAAAAAAAAAAAATAATGGGATTTTTTTTAAATTTATTTTTTATTGAAATTTATTTTTGAAGGAAAGAGGGAGGGGCCCTTTTGGTATATATAAAAACAAAAAGTTTTTTTTAAATATATATATATATATACTATATTATTTTATAATATATTTAAAAAAAAATATATATATTATTATATATATTTAATCCCCCGAGTGGAAAACCCTTTCCCCTGGACCCATGATAAAATGTATAAAAATCAAATCTCACTTTTTTTCTTTCCCCTCCAGTAGTCAAAGCCAAAAAGGTTTATGGGCCTCGCTGACCTGGTGGGGGAAACCCTTTCCACTTTATGATTATTTCCCCCGGCGTTGGGGTCTGAGGCCCCACCGGGATATCCTTAGGGAAAAAAAAAAAATCTGAAGAAATTTTTGCAGTTTAAAACGTGGGTAGAGTGCTTTAAAAAGGATCACCTTTTATGGTTTTTTTTCCGACTCCTGCGGAGAGAAAATTATCTATTTGTTAACTCGATTTGGGGGGGAAAAAACTTTTTCCCTTTTTTGGGTCCTTTTCTTTGGGGCCCAAAAGAGAAGGTTTTCCCTAAGTAAATGTATCCTATTGGGGGCGGGGGAAAGAGCCCCCATTATATAGATTACGCCCAACGCCCCCCTTTTTTTCTGCAGCTGGGGGTCAAGGGGGGGCAGGGGGCGCGCCCGCCCCCGCCCCCGCCCCCAGTTGCTTTTGCTTCCCCCTTTTTTTCCCCTCGCGTCATTTAATCAAACCCCGGCATTTTAACCCTTTATTAGGAAAAAGGGAAGGGGGAAACGGGGTTGGGCCGGGGTAAATTGGGTTTTTTCCTTTTTTGGTTTGGGAAATTTTTCCCAAGAAAAAAATTTTCGTAAAATCTCGGGGATTTTTAAGGGGGCCGGGGGGGCCAGGGAATTTTTCCCCCAAGGGCTTTTTATCTTATTTGAAGCTCTAAACCTTTTTTATTTTTTTCCTCTCCCACTCTATTGCCTTTTTTGGTTTATATCTTTTTTTCTTCTCATGAAGTTTTCCTTCTTTTTCCCTTTCTTCCCTTCCCTCTCACCCTTTCCCTCTCTTTTTTACTTTCTCTTTTTGTCCATTTCCTTCCTCTTTCTTCCCCCTTTTCCCTTCTTTCCCTTTTTTTTCTCCTTTTTTTTCTTTCCTTTCCCCCTTGTGGTTTCGTACTTATCCCCCCCTTCTCCTCTTCCTTTTTAGGTCTCCGTTTTTCTTCAAATTCTTCTATCTTTTCTTTCTCTCTCTCTCTCTCTTCTCTTCTCTCTCTTCTCCTCTCCTCTCTCTCTCTCTCTCTCCCCTCTCTCTCTCTCTCTCTTCTCTCCTCTCTCTCTCTCTCTCTCTCTCCTCTCTCTCTCCTCTCTCTCCTCTCTCTCTCTCTCCTCTCCTCTCTCTCTCTCCTCTCCTCTCTCTCTCTCTCCCCCTCCCCTCTCTCTCTCTCTCTTTTCTCCTCTTCTCTCCTCCTTCCCCCTCTCTCTCTCTCTCTCCTCTCTCTCTCCTCCCCTCTCCTCCCTCTCTCTCTTCTCTCTTCCTCTCTCTCTCTCTCTCTCTCCTCTCTCCCCTCTCTCTCTCTCCTCTCTTCCTCTCCTCTTCTCTCTCTTCTCCCTCTCTCTCTCTCCCCTTCTCTCATCTCCTCTCTCTCCCCTTTTTCTCTCCTCTCTCTCTCCTCTCTCTCCTCTCTCTCTCTTCCTCCTCTCTCTCTCTCTCTCTCTCTTCTCTCTCTCTCCCCCCTCTCTCTCTCTCTTTTCCTCTCTCCTCTCCTCTTCTCTTTTTCTCTCCCCTCTTCTCTCCTCTCTCTCTCTCGGTTCAAGTGTTTGTTGTTTTTTGTTTGCTCGTCTAACCAAACAGAACTTACGAGCCTCACGGTTTTGTTCGTGGTTTTGTTTGTTCCTACCTTTATTTTCCATTATATTTTTTCTCTCTCTGTTTTCCTATTTGTTTTTATTATTATCTTCCTCCTCATTATAATCCTCCTCTTGCTCCTTTTCCTCCTCCTCCTCGAATCATCATCATAATCATCATCATCACCATCGTCATCATCTTTGGAGGAGGGGATGCACCAGGTCGCCGAGGTTCTTGTAGCCTTTGTGTTGCAAGGGACAGGAAAGGGGGGCTGCACTAGGCTCCCGGGCACGGAACCCTTGTACGTTTGATGATGATATATTAATTTGAAAAAAGGAAAAAAAAAAGGGAAATTATGATAAAATTGCGGCTGAAGACATAATTATAGAGGGCAGATTTTATTTACCATGTTCCTTTTTTATAATGACACACTCGCCATTAATGTAAATATATAGGTTCTGCGTGTGTTGTCTGGAGTAACTTTGGTAAAAAAATAGGTTGAGGTTGAATATCTTTGCTAATTTTTCCTTGGTCCAGAAATAACGTCATATTTTTTACCTGACACGTTTTAAGTTGAGGTAAAATTTCTTTGGTAATTTTTCTTTGGTCTAAAAAATTACGTTATATTTTTTATCCAACACGTCTTAGGTTGAGATAAAATTTCTTGGTAATTTTTCTTTGGTCCAAAAATAACGTTGTATTTTTACCTTACGCGTTTTAAATTGCCGTAAAAAAAAATTTGGTAATTTTTCATTGGTCCAAAAGTAACGTCATATTTTTTTGCCTTACGCGTTTAAAGTTGAGGTTAAATTTTCATTCACGTTAAATAAATGCAAAGATAAGTTGTTGTTTTTATCAGGATTTCATCATTTTTTTATCAGGATAATTTGAGTAATCTTTTTTTTTCGTAGTAGAGACAAAAACTCTGGATCTCTCGTTCTGTTTCTATTGTCCCACCTTCCTACGACTTAAATCTTTTCAAGAGAGGAGTGACAAGACACCTCCCGAACTAAATTGGCCCACCCCCCTTTTTATATTCTCCTACTGTCTTTTTTATAGGGACTGGCAACTAAACGGGCTTTTTTTACTATTTTTTGCCCTTGGCCAGTCCTTTATGATGTAAAAAAAAAAAAAATAATGGTATGTTTTTTTTATTTATTTTTTATTGATTATATTTATTGAAGGAAAGAGGAGGAGGCCTTTAGGTATATATAAACAAAGGAGTATATATATATATATATATATATATATATATATATATATATATATTATATGAATCCCTGAGTGGAATCCCTTTCCATGGACACCATGATATATGTATAAAAAATCAAATCTCACTTTTATCTTCCCGTCCAGTAGTCACGCACACAAGGTGATGGGCCTCGCTGACCCTGGTGAGGAAAC
>JACEEZ010022354.1:47500-50000 GCA_016584305.1 Chionoecetes opilio | reverse complement strand
AGTGCCTTTTTTTGGGGGGAGGGGGACTATTTTCACTACAACCAACCTCATTCCTCCTCCTTTCACCTCCACCACATCATTATCGCCCTCATAAATCACTCCCAGTCCTGTGCTTGTCACCCTCTTAAGAAATAACCCAATTCCATCCCCCCTATACAAGTGGCTGACTCCCTCCATCTCCCTCATAAAAGTGTTTCCGTTCCCATATTCTCGTTTTCTGGAATAGTATGTGGTGTGGGGAGTGTCTCTAGCCAATCACCGTTGTCCAAGCTCGTGACGTCACATGGGGGTGGAGCCTACGTGATCACTGGGCTATAATCTGTGTTTTATTAAAGATTAGACTAATTAGATTATTTAATTTAACCTAACCTAACCTAACCTAAACTTACCTAACCTACCCAACCTAACGTAACCTTGACTAAATAAATGATGTTAATTAGTACACAGATTATAACCCAGCGATCACTTAAGCTCCACCCCTGTGTGACGTCACAAGCTTGAACAACGGTGATTGGCTAGAGACATCGCCCATACAGAAAACATAAACAAACAAAAAAACAGGGCACTTCAACTTCTAGGACCACTGAAGGGATCTCTCTCTCTCTCTCTCTCTCTCTCTCTCTCTCTCTCTCTCTCTCTCTCTCTCTCTCGCTCGCTCTCGCTCTCGCTCTCGCTCTCGCTCTCGCTCGCTCTCGCTCTCGCTCGCTCTCGCTCTCGCTCGCTCTCGCTCTCGCTCGCTCTCGCTCTCTCTCTCTCTCTCTCTCTCTCTCTCTCTCTCTCTCTCTCTCTCTCTCTCTCTGGGTGCTTCATTGATTTTGGCCATATTAGAACAGGTCATTTACATCCAAACTGAATAGGATAAAAATAAATTCGATAATTGTAGAGACCTATCACTTCAATTACTTGGCCTTTGAGGAGAGAGAACAGTGGCAACGGGACAGTGGCGTTGTGGGGGTGGAGGGCTGGTTGTCCAGGGGCGTCGACTCGGTGCCATTACCTGCCCGGGAAACCATTAGGCTCTTCTGATATTCATTATTGGTTTTCTCTTCCCGTTAATTCCTCCCTGAGTGTCCCTGATGAGATCGGACGAAGAATAGGAGGAAGGAGGAGGAAGGAGAGGCGAGGTAGAAAAGAAGACAGTGATAACAGAGGAGAGGTGAGACTGGAGAGAGAGACAGAGAGAGAGAGAGAGAGAGAGAGAGAGAGAGAGAGAAGAGAGAGAGAGAGAGAGAGAGAGAGAGAGAGAGAGAGAGAGAGAGGAAGAGAGAGAGAGAGAGAGATGTGTGGGTAAAGGTAAAAGAAGAAAAAACGGAATTGGAGAAGAGGCTGAATAGAGCAACAGAAGAAGAAAGGAAGCCAGAGATGGACAAACATAAAGGGAAAGGGAGAGAGAGAGAGAGAGAGAGAGAGAGAGAGAGAGAGAGAGAGAGAGAGAGAGAGAGAGAGAGAGAGAGAGAGAGAGAGAGAGAGAGAGAGAGAGAGAGAGTTCAAATTCAAATTCAAATTATTTTATTGCCACTGAAATAATGGTTATTCTTTACAATTCCAATAAAATACATTATAAGATAAAATACAAAAATAGAATTAAAATATCACATACCAAAAAGGTGTGTCATAATACTAAAACAATGCTAAAAGGATACAGACATTGCTAAAAATGATGGTAGGTTATATAATTGATGTGTTATTTAAAAGGAGGCTGGTAAGTCTACTTTTAAATATAGGCAAGGTAGCAGCATCAGTGATATTAAGTGGCAGGTTGTTCCACATTTTAGGCCCTATGACATCCATACTTCTAGCACCCGCCTCTGTTTTTGTTTTGGGTACATATAAAAAAAAATTTGTCTTGTTCTGCTTTTGGTTACGTCACGAACAGTTGGAAGTTTCTTGAACCATGCAGGGTAAAAATCGTATAATACCTTAAAGACAGTGGTACATGTGTCCAATTTATGCTTCTCTTTTACTTTTATCCACCCTAGTTCTTTTATTATAGGTTTTATATGGTTGTATTTCTTAGCACCACCTATGGCTACCTTGGCTGCAAAGTTTTGTAATTTTTGAACATCGCTCATTATTGTTAGATTTGTCGTGCCCCATATCCGAATACAATAGTTGATTATGCTGAGTACTAATGACTGCACATCAATTATTCGGGAGGGTTTATTAAGATTGTCACTTATACGGCTTATGAACATTAGTGTACCAACAACTGTTTTATGTACCTACCTCATTGATATGTTTGTCGAAAAGCATAAACCGATCATTGTACATACCTAAGTTTTTAACATGATTGCTTGGGGTGATGGTATCCTCATCTATTTTGATGACGGCATTGGAAGGGACATGTGACAAAAGTTGCCTATTTCCAATAAAAATACACTGCGTTTTGCTTGAGTTAAGCATTAAACCATTACTAAGAAAATATTTCTTGACACATTTTAGGGTTTCTTCACTTTTTCGAATGAGACATGCAAGTTCATTTACATTACTGGTATGTATA
>JACEEZ010022354.1:37500-42500 GCA_016584305.1 Chionoecetes opilio | reverse complement strand
GATAGATACCTATGTAGCCACGCCACTACTAACAAAACAATCCAGTCCTTTAACAACCCACAAACTACGTAGCAAAAAAGAAAAAGATGATATCGTACCCACAATCCTCTGCGACGATGTTAATGAGTTCGAAGCACTAACGAACCCTATGAATATAAGCTTTTAAAAAATACTACAAAGCTATACCAACACTATTGCTAACTCACATTCACTAACATTTAAGACTTAGATAACGTTACAAGTCAAGAATTATGGTTCAAAGGTCAACAGGTAAGGGGTGGGAAGGAAATAAGGAAAGGTTCAGTGTTTTGAAGCAGTGTTAAGTTCCTTGCGTAATCCGGTACGAGCGACAATCGAGAGCGAGCCAGTGAGGAGGCAGGACGTGTGTGCAGGCAGCTGGGAGGTGGAAGGGGAGGATTTGGACGCCAAACAACGCTTTATTTATTTACTTTTCTTCATACTTCTGCAGCGTAAGTTAATTAGAGAGAGAAAGGGAGGGAGTGGAAGAGAGAGTGAGAGGAATGAGTGGGCAATGGTGGATTTAGGGGCTGGCCACGGCACCCCTGAAATCTCATTGGCCACCCCAGATCTGAGTCAGAGGTGTAATGAAAATTCAACCATTTTTTTTTAATGGCTATGGCATGGCCACCCCACACTAGGTCGGTGTCCAACCTTGGCCACCCCAGTCAACATTTTTTGGCGGCGCCACTGTGAGTGGGAGGGGGAGGAAGGGAGGGTAGGGTGTGAGAGCTTACGTGTGAGGTTGTTTAGTCCTCCCTGCAAAGTAATGGTTGTTGCCTCGTTATCTTTCTACCTTATAATAACGTCAGATCAGCAATAGCCATTGGCGTAGCTATACGGGGGGGCACGTGCCTCCCCATGAGAATCCGGAATCCCCCCAGGTGCCCCCGCACTGGCCCCTATATGCCCTTATACCCTTCTATGTGGCATGATGATTCCCTTAAGCTTCGCTTGCCATAATACCCCCCCCCCCCCATACACAGTTGTGCACCCCAAAGTGCCTCCCCCCATTGATATAACCTAGCTGCACCGCTACTATAGGGAGGGAAATGATAAAAGGAAGAAGAGGGGAGGGACATTGTAGGGAGGGGAAGGAGAGAAAGAAGCAGAGGGTAGGAACATGGCAGGGAGGGGAAGGAGGAGAAATAAACATGTGTCACCAGTAGACATACTAATGACCCGCGAGGTTAGCCGCAGCAACGCGCAAGACAGTGAGGAGAAGGGGGACATGCACTACCGCGTCAAATCGTAGCCGAGAATAAATATAATAAAATATAATCGAAATTGTGACTAAGAATTGGTCAACCTTGATAATTGTTTTATTATGACGGCAAACGACACATTTAAGTTAATGTTCTAGGCGGTGATTGAAATGAAACTTAACTTGACTGATATGTAATGACACTGTAATGATGGTGCAATTTTTCAGTAAACGAGAGATGGAGGGAGAGGGAGTGACGTAATGACGAGTGTAATAACTATAACGCCGTGCATCGTGACGCTTCCACACACCCCATCACGGAAGGCCCTGCAGACAGTCCGCCAGTCCCTTCGCCCTACGTCTCTGATTGGTTGTCCAGCAGCGGCGTTTGTGATTGGTTCGTAACTCGCCACCCTAACTCCTAACTCATTGTCTAACTCGTTGTCCTATATCTAACCTAACCTAACCTATACTTCTAAGCTTTGTTTATATGTGTGACTTCATTAGCGGGAGGCGAGTTGCGAACCAATCACAAACGCCTCTGCTGGACAATGAATCAGAGACGTAGGGTGAAAGGACTGGCGGACTGTCTGCAGGGCCTTCCCATCACCCCATTGCACTCACGGGGCACGGAAGCACGGGGTACGCGGGGCGGGCAGGGCAGAGCAGGCAGGGCAGGGCAGGCAGGACGTGTCAGCCTGTCCTTGCCTTTCCATGCCAACCCCGCATCAAATCTGGCCGTATCACCTGAATGCTTCCTTAATGGCGAGCTTTACCATTTTCTACGCATCGCACATCGTCAACATAGCAGAAACGAGGATTCAAGGAGGCGGATTTCTACGACCGTCCATTTCATCACCATATTTTGTGTATTTCAAGTGAATCAGACGCTGCGTTGACGACTCTCCATTCCGACACACTGTAAAATTCATCCAGGCATCGCATATATATGATGGCATTAATTCGATCATGGTGTTTTTTTTCGTTCCTCGTCGCCTCTCGCCTTGTTTGTCGACCGACGCAGACGAGAGTTGCAAGAGAGTGTCGACCGCGCGTCGAAATCAAGAGCAGTGGTGGATATGAAAGATCAAAGAAGTAATATTTCAGACTTTTTGTATTGCTGTCAGATTTAGTAAAAGATATATCCTGAGAGAGAGAGAGAGAGAGAGAGAGAGAGAGAGAGAGAGAGAGAGAGAGAGAGAGAGAGAGAGTGAGAGTGAGAGTGAGTGGGGGGAAAAAGTTCAATCAGTATTCATGAAATCGAGTGACAGCAGCAGCAGCAGCAGCACGAACCAGCTAATCCAACAGCCAATAACAGCGAGGGAGAAGAAACGTTTTGACTAGTGTACACGACAAGCCGCTCACAGGTACACACACTCCACTCCACCATCCACTCCACCAACACATCCACCTATCCACTAGCCTGGACCCACCCACCTATACCTACATATGCATACACACGAAAGCTTACCATCCACTTACTACCACACACCACCAACACATACACACACACACACCACCACACACACACCACACACACACACACACACACACACACACACACACACACACACACACACACACACACACACACACAACACACACACACACACACACACACCACACACACCACACACACACACACACACACACACACACACACACACACACACACACACACACACACACACACACACACACACACACACACACACAACACACACACACACACACACACACACACACACACACACACACACACACACACACACACACACACACACACACACACACACACACACACACACACACACACACACACACACACACACACACACACACACACACACACACACACACACACACACACACACACACACACACACACACACACACACCACAACACACACACACACACACACACACACCACACACACACACACACACACACACACACACACACACACACACACACACACACACACACACACACACACACACACACACACCATTCCTCTAGTTCACTCGTCCAAGATATTAAAAGAGTGAGAATTTGGACCTCAAAGCCCCTTGCGTCTTCCTCTTCATATCAACTCTATTTATAGTTTATATCGGACTTACTTATAAACGTACTTACTTACTATTACTTACTTTATATTAAATGCAACACCAATAAAAAAAAAATGCAACTAACACTGGATTTTTTCTTATTTTTATAATCTCGTAATTTGGGTTTTAATATTCGTAGTCCACTTCTTTTGTTTACATTACGTTCTCTCTCTCTCTCTCTCTCTCTCTCTCTCTCTCTCTCTCTCTCTCTCTCTCTCTCTCTCTCTCTCTCTCTCTCTCTCTCTCTCTCTCTCTCTCTCTCTCTCTCTCTCTCTCTCTCTCTCTCTCTCTCTCTCTCTCGTACTCTAATCTTGCCTATCTATCATTCTTCTTAAACACTATCGCTTCTATTGCATACCCACGCTCGCTTCTACCACCCTATTTGTCTTGTCTTCACCTACTATTCCCCCTCGCTTCTCACCCTTAACCCCACCTTATAACCTCGTCCACCCTAAACCCCAACGAGATGGTCTATTATGCTGCAATATTACACCGAGGAACTCATCTCAAACCCTCCACTGCCTCGGGGAAGACCTCGGATCTCCATAACTGTATTCACACCTGTCGCCTCACACACTCGCACCTTGCCCGAATAAGCTCCTGGAGAATGAAGGTAGATGTGAGAGAGAGAGAGAGAGAGAGAGAGAGAGAGAGAGAGAGAGAGAGAGAGAGAGAGAGAGAGAGAGAGAGAGAGAGAGAGATAATGAGAGATAATTACATGTAAAAAATTGGAATAAATTTATGAGAGCTCCTGGAGAATGAAAGTAGATGTGTGAGAGAGAGAGAGAGAGAGAGAGAGAGAGAGAGAGAGAGAGAGAGAGAGAGAGAGAGAGAGAGAGAGAGAGAGAGAGAGAGAGAGAGAGAGAGAGAGAGAGAGAGAGAGAGAGAAAAAAAAATTACAGGTTGAAAAAATGGAATAAATTAGAATTAGAATTAAAAATTTATGAGAGAGAAAAAAAAAAGTGAATTAGACGTAAAAAGAATGGAATAGATTAGGAAGTACAGGAAAAATAAACGAAAGGGTGGAAAAAGCAACCAAAAATTTAAGATAAACTTGAGTAGAATTGAAAATACCAGTAAGACGCCATAATCGGCGAAGGACGAGCGAGCCCGTAGAAACCCGCCGCACGTGCGCACGTGCGGCGTCACCCGGAGTTTGACCTGTGTGGCATTGCTAGGTGTGTGGTCTCAAACCACACACCAAATTTCAACTTAGTCGGTACAGCCGTTTCTCAGCTATAGCAAGATAACGTTGTCTGACACCCCTCACGCGCCACGCGCCATGCTGACCCCTCACGTGAGACAAAACATGTCAATCAAATAGGGATTGAATGGGGCTATCAGATGGCGAAGACCGCTTGTCAATCGGAAGCGGGATTCCAAAGATATAAGCTCCTGAAAAGCGTGATGGTCGTTCGGTCGGTCGGGTCGGGTCGGCCGCTTGATTGTGAGAAAAATCCCGTATCCAGTGAGGACTCGCGAGCACTTCGCGCTCGTTCGTAATAATGTTTAATGAAGGATAATTAAGTGAAGGGAAATGCAATGCGTAATTAAAAAGAAAAAGGCTAAAAGAAAGCATGTGTACTTTGGGGGAGATAATGAGAGAGAGAGAGAGAGAGAGAGAGAGAGAGAGAGAGAGAGAGAGAGAGAGAGAGAGAGAGAGAGAGAG
>JACEEZ010022354.1:20000-25000 GCA_016584305.1 Chionoecetes opilio | reverse complement strand
AGTAGAAGTAGTAGTAGTAGTAGTAGTAGTAGTAGTAGAAGTAGTAGTAGTAGTAGTAGTAGTAGTAGACCCACTTTTGCTGACGGTTTAGCACGTCAGTATATTTCATTACCGTTATTACCATGATATTATTGTTATTGCCATGTTAGTGCTGATAGGTTTTTTAATATTTATTTCTCTTGTTTTTTGGACGTTAGCTTTATTGTGTGATTTTTGCTGTTAGTGTAGTTGTTTTGCTTTGCTATTGGCTTGGTTTGTTTACATGTTTCTATGAGGTTTGTTTTATCTCATGTTTTATCTTTTTTGTCTGTTTTTGTTGTTTTTGTTGGCATGGTTGTTGAAAGTGTTATTGATGACCTCCTTCGTATTTTTTTTTCTTCCTCGTCATATCTTACTTCTTGCTCTATTTCTTCGTGTTTCTTCTTTATTCGATGTTTATACGTATATATTCGCTCCACTTCTTCACCGTGTCTCAATATCTTATCTGGCTTGTATGTGTGGGTGTGGGTGAGTGTGTGTGTGTGTGTGTGTGTGTGTGTGTGTGTGTGTGTGTGTGTGTGTGTGTTGGGGGGGGGGGGGGGAATACATGTAGGGAAGGATTTTTTTCTCTCCTCTCACCACACTCCATCATGCTTTCATATCTCTCCTCTCTCTCTCTCTCTCTCTCTCTCTCCTCTCTCTCTCTTCTCTCTCTCTCTCTCTCTCTCTCTCTCTCTCTCTCTCTCTCTCTCTCTCTCTCTCTCTCTCTCTCTCTCTCATTTCGGTAACTCATCTTTATTGTTCGCCGTAGGTACGCTGCCTCCCTCTTTCGTTACGTCTGCCCCATTATTCTCCTTGCTTACATCTGATTTATCGTTCTTTTCTTGTACCGGCACAAGCGAGAGAGAGAGAGAGAGAGAGAGAGAGAGAGAGAGAGAGAGAGAGAGAGAGAGAGAGAGAGAGAGAGAGAGAAGAGTGTGTTAAAAGCTTGTAAATTTATATAGAAAGAAGGAGGAAAAAAGTAAATTTATGTAGAAAGAAGGAGAAAGCGAGAGATAGAGGGAAGGAGGGAAAGAGTATAATGAAGGAGGGAAGGAAGAAAAGAAAAGAGAAGATGACGAAGTTAGGGTTAAGGGAATGATAAAACGTGTTTATAGCGCAGGGAAAGGCTAGGGAATAAGGGGTAGAAGGAATGAATGGTGAGGGGAGACAGATAGTGAAATATTGGGATTAATTAATTGGGGAAATGCGCTCGCTCTCTCTCTCTCTCTCTCTCTCTCTCTCTCCTCTCTCTCTCTCTCTCTCTTCTCTCCCCTCTCCTCTCTCTCTCTCTCCTCCTCTTCTCTCTCTCTCTCTCTCTTCTCCTCTCTCTCTCTCTCCTCTCTCTCATTCTCTCTCTCTCTCTTGATCGATATATATATAGATAGATAAATATACTGATAGACGGATAGATTAATAAACATACAGACAGACAAACAGACAGACAGATAAATAGATAGATAGACACAGACACGCACACACACACACACACACACACACACACACACACACACACACACACACACACACACACACACACACACACACACACACACACACACACACACACACATACACACACACACACACTTGTCTTTTCTTCACGTAACTCATCTTCACATTTGAACAGCTTTTGGACCTCACTTACCTATTCAACTCTCATCTATATTCCCATGGCTTCCTTCTTCACCCCTACCTTGCCCTTACCCACCCTCTGACCCTTCCTGTTCCTCCCTTAATTAATACTACTCGTCCTTGCTCAAAAAATATAACAATAAAAGGAATTGGGGTGCTTCTATAACCTCAACTCATTCCTTTGTTTTCATCCTTAACTACAAACCCTCGCTAATAACCTTTTTCTCTCTCTAATAACCTTTTTCTCTCTCTAATAACTTTTTTTCCCTCTCTAATAACCTTTTTCCCTCTCTAATAACCTTTTTTCCCTCTCTAATAACCTTTTTCTCTCTCTAATAACTTTTTTTCCCTATCTAATAACCTTTTTTCCCTCTCTAATAACCTTTTTCCCTCTCTAATAACCTTTTTCCCTCTCTAATAACCTTTTTTTCTCTCTAATAACATTTTTTCCCTCTCTTATAACCTTTCTCCCTCTCTAATAACCTTTTTTCCCTCTCTAATAACCTTTTTTCTATCTCTAATAACCTTTTTTCCCTCTCTAATAACCTTTTTTCCTCTCTAATAACATTTTTCCCTCTCTAATAACCTTTTTTCCCTCTCTAATAACCTTTTTTTCCTCTCTAATAACTGTTTTCCCTCTCTAATAACCTTTTGTCCCTCTCTAATAACCTTTTTTTCCTCTCTAATAACCTTTTTCCCTCTCTAATAACATTTTTCCCTCTCTAATAACCTTTTTTCCTCTCTAATAATCTTTTTCCCTCTCGAATAACCTTTTTTCCCTCTAATAACTTTTTCCCTCTCTAATAACCTTTTTTCCCTCTCTAATAACCTTTCTCCCTCTCTAATAACCTTTTTTCCTCTAATACTTTTTCCCTCTTAATAACCTTTTTTTCCTCTCTAATAACCTTTTTCCTCTCTAATAACCTTTCTCCCTCTCTAATAACCTTTTCCTTCTCTAATAACTTTTTTTTTCTTCTCTAATAACCTTTTTCCTCTCTAATAACCTTTTTTCCCTCTAATAACCTTTTTCCCTCTTTAATAACCTTTTTTCCCTCTCTAATAACCTTTTTTCTTCCCTAATACTTTTTCCCTCTCTAATAACCTTTTTTCTCTCTCTAATAACCTTTTTCCCTCTCTAATAACATTTTTTCCCGCTAATAACATTTTTTCCCTCTCTAATAACCTTTTTTCCCTCTCTAATAACATTTTTCCCTCTCTAATAACGTTTTTCCCTCTCTAATAACCTTTTTTCCCTCTCTAATAACCTTTTTTTTCCTCTAATAACCTTTTTTTCCTCTCTTAATAACCTTTTTCTCTCTCTAATAACCTTTTTTCCTCTCTAATAACCTTTTTTCCCTCTCTAATAACCTTTTTTCCCTCTCTAATAACATTTTTCCCACGCTAATAACCTTTTTTCCTCGCTAATAACCTTTTTCCTCCTCTAATAACCTTTTTCCCCTCTAATAACCTTTTCCCCTCTCTAATAACCTTTTTTCTCTCTAATAACCTTTTTCCCTCTTTAATAACCTTTTTCCCTCTCTAATAACCTTTTTTTTCCTCTTTGATAACCTTTTTTCCTCTCTAATAACCTTTTTTTCCTCTCTAATAACATTTTTCCCTCTCTAATAACATTTTTCCCTCTCTAATAACCTTTTTTCTCTCTCTAATAACCTTTTTTTCCTCTCTAATAACATTTTTCCCTCTCTAATAACCTTTTTCCTCCTCTAATAACCTTTTTCCCTCTCTAATAACATTTTTCCCTCTCTAATAACCTTTTCCCTCTCTAATAACCTTTTCCCTCTAATAACCTTTTTCCCTCTCTAATAACCTTTTTCCTTCTCTAATAACCTTTTTCCCTCTCTAATAACCTTTTTCACTCGCTAATAACCTTTTTTCCCTCTCTAGTAACCTTTTCCTCTCTAATAACCTTTTTCCCTCTCTAATAACCTTTTTCCTCTCTAATAACCTTTTTCCCTCTCGAATAACTTTTTCCCTCTTCTAATATCCTTTTTTCCCCTCTCTAATAACCTTTTTTCCTCTCTAATAACTTTTTCTTTCTCTAATAACCTTTTTTCCCTCTCTATATACCTTTTTCCCCTCTCTAATAACCTTTTTCCCTCTCTAATAACCTTTTCCCTCCTAATAACCTTTTCCTTCTCTAATAACCTTTTTTCCTCTCTAATAACCTTTCTCCTTAATACCTTTTTTCCCTCTCTAATAACCTTTTTTTCCTCTCTAATAACCTTTTCCTCGCTAAAACCTTTTTCTTTCTCTAATAACCTTTTTCCCTCTCTAATAACCTTTTTTCCTCTCTAATAACCTTTTTCCCTCTCTAATAACCTTTTTCCCTCTCTAATAACCTTTTTCCCTCTCTAATAACATTTTTTCCCACGCTAATAACCTTTTTTCCCTCTCTAATAACCTTTTTTCCCTCTCTAAAACCTTTTTCCCTCTTAATAACCTTTTTCTTTCTCTTAATACCTTTTTCCCTCTCTAATAACCTTTTTCCCCTCTCTAATAACCTTTTTTCCCTCTCTAATAACCTTTTTCCCTCTCTAATAACCTTTTTTCCCTCTCTAATAACCTTTTTCCCTCTCTAATAACCTTTTTTCCCTCTAATAACCTTTCTCTCTCTAATAACCTTTTTTCCCTCTCTAATAACCTTTTTCCCTCGCTAATAACCTTTTTCCCTCTCTAATAACCTTTTTCCCTCTCTAATAACCTTTTTCCCTCTCTAATAACCTTTTTCCCTCTCTAATAACCTTTTTCCCTCTATAACCTTTTCTCTCTAATAACCTTTTTCCCTCTCTAATAACCTTTTTTCCCCTCTCATAACATTTCCACGCTACTTTTTTCCCTCTTAATAACCTTTTTCCCTCTCTAATAACCTTTTTCCCTCTCTAATAACCTTTTTTCCCTCTTTAATAACCTTTTTTCCCTCTCTAGTAACCTTTTTCCCTCTCTAATAACCTTTTTCCCTCTCTAATAACCTTTTTCCTTGTCAGTTCAATATCCACCACCACCTTTTCACTCTCTCCTACATCCTCAATGACAGGTTCCAATCCCAAGGGGCCTCGTGAAGCCCTCCGACGTAATGGTGTTAAAAGCTGCCAATATTTTAAGCCCAGATAAACGTCGTTACAATAGCGCTAAGTTAAGGTGTGAGGGGTAGTGAGTTTGCGTGTCGCTTGATGAGGTCCAGCGCGGCTCAGCGATGTGGACGAGGCGCTACGTTATTATGAGCCAGGGGATTAGAGAGAGAGAGAGAGAGAGAGAGAGAGAGAGAGAGAGAGAGAGAGAGAGAGAGAGAGAGAGGAGAGAGAGAGAGAGAGGGGGGGGGGAGAGAG
>JACEEZ010022354.1:5000-15000 GCA_016584305.1 Chionoecetes opilio | reverse complement strand
GAATAAAGTACTCGCTTCTCACCCCGTGTCTCAGGATCGTGTCTCGTGTTCAGGATCCTTGTTGTTTCCTGTGTTTGTAGCGGTTCTTACGTTAGTCATTTATAGTGGTATTTTATTGTCTTTTAATGCGAGTATGCTATTTTAACTGCTACAATTTACTTGGTGTTAAGCTAATTATTTTGTATAGGTTCTTTTTACTATTTACTTGAAGTGTTTGTATTGTATCCCCTTTTATTGCACAAGTGGGATTTGTATCTATAGACATTATTTTAGTATTATGGGTAAGGTTTTTTTTTTCTTTGTTTTGTTATTGTAAGTCTTCTTGTTTTGCAAATGTTGTTTTTTATGGTTAATATAATTATGGACCACGGACCATGACAACATTGCCGCATCGTATATTTGTATTTTTTGTGGTCGATAAATATCTAATCAAATATCTAATCTCCTGCATCACCCGTTTTTGCACCTGTCAGTACGTCTACACATTTATAGTTACTATTTTGTTTGTCTTTTATCACACGGGTCAGAATAATAAATACTACCATTCTATTAGTATTGGATAACGAACTATGTCCATCAACAAAGGAGAGATGGAAAGTATAGCCGCTGCGTATATAGATGTATAGGAAAAAAATGAAACTATTTATCTGTTGTTACTTTTATCATTATTATTTTGTTTTCCTTTATCAGATGTGTTAGAATAATAAACCCTACCATTCTATTAGTATTGGATAACGAACTATGTCCATCAACAAAGGAGAGATGGGAACAAGACGAATACCCTGGACATTAGAGGCGCCGTGCATACATATAGGAAAAACATGAAGCTGTTTCAACACAATTAAATGGGTGTCACAATCGGAACAGATGGGCTAGAATAATAAATACTACCCTTCTACTAGTAGTGGATAAAGAAATATGTCCATCAACAAAGGAGAGATGGAAACAAGATAAGATACTTGGATCCTATCTAGACACTTTGCAAGTACCAACGACAAGGTTATTGACTATACAAAGCGCCACCACGCCAGGACGAACCTGGTGGGCTCGAACCGCTGACCGAATGCAGGGACGCTGCACGCGAGCCCACAACTCTACCAACCGAGCCACCCTGACGGGTATACAAGATGGGAATTAGCTGCACCGTACATACATTTATAAGAAAAATATGAAACTACCTTATTGTTGTTGCTTGTATCATTGTTGTTTTGTTTTCCTTTTATCAGATGGTTAGAATAATAAACACTACCATTCTATTAGTAGTGGATAAAGAACTGTCCATCAACAAAGGAGCGATGGAAAGTAGCCGCGTCGTAGTACATACATATGGGGAAAACATGAAAGTACCTTTTGATTTAGCTACCTCTCTGTTGTTACTTTTATCGTTATTGTTTTGTTTTCCCTTCATCACATGGGTTGGCAAATACGGACTATGAAATAAAGATCTATGTCCATCAACAAAGGAGAGATGGAAACAAGGTGGGAATTAGCCATAGTACATACATATGGGAAAAACATGAAGCTGCCACTCACTCGGGACTGCTAATCACCAGCAGAGTCCCTGTGGAGGGGGACGCAGCTCCTGGCGCGGCGGTGTGTCATTGCTGTAGGGACGAAATTCAGGAGTGATACGGTGCAGGGCAAGACAGGAAGGCTATTTGACAGACGGATATTATTTCTGCGCCAAGGAACAAGGAGGTCGAGGGCGTGGCGGATATATGGAATGGGAAGAACATAATCCTCAGGTGTACCGTCAATAACACTATAGTCGCCATTGCACTAATGTCGCCAGGAGAATTTTATAGACGAATATTACGAATTCATCACTACAGACTTAAATTGTATATATGTGCCACTATATATAGAGACATGCACATAATAGAAACTACTATTCATGCCTCTATAAAATGGCACATACAAATCTGCAGTGATGCTAGAATTCTTAATATATAGCGCCTGGCGACATTAGTGCAGTGGCGACTATAGTGTTATTGACGGTAGTATATTTAGGTTTCCTTTCCATAGTTCTCATTTGCTACAGAACGCGCTTTTTTTTATTATTAGTCGTTGTTGTGAAATCTTTATCTATTTTTTAGTGTTGTTGTTGGTGGTGTTATGTTGACAGGAACTACCACGGTATCGCGGCCTCTTGTAGCTTCCTTATTTTCTAATGTTATTATTGTTATTGCTATTATTTTTAGGCTGTGGTGAATGGGTTCCCTCTACCGTTTGTGTGAAAGTCGCTCTTTTTCCGTTGTGTTGAGAGTCTTGAGACGTCGAAATATTATGCGTCTTTAATAAGAAATCGATGTAAGGGGTGTGAGTTCCTTCAGCTGTGTGTGCGTGTGTGTGTGTGTGTGTGTGTGTGTGTGTGTGTGTGTGTGTGTGTTCCTTTGGTTGTGTGTGGGTGTGAAGGTTGCTTGGTTTTGTCCCGTTGCGTTAAGATATCGAAAAATTATACATGTTTAGGAAGAAGGCGATGTGAAGTGTGTTGAGGGTGTGGCAGATACGAATTATAGGGAAGACTTCTTTGTTGGTGTGTGTGTGTGTGTGTGTGTGTGTGTGTGTGTGTGTGTGTGTGTGTGTGTGTGTGTGTGTGTGTGTGTGTGTGTGTGTGTGTGTGTATGTGTCTAAATAAAGTAAGTAAAGTAAATGTATTGCCATTACAAAATCACCCAAAGAAAATTAAATATGTAAAACAAAAACGTAATGATGGCATTGGCACGGTGTGTCGAGCATAAGTTCTTAGACAGACAAAATCATAACTAAATGGCTGTTCAGTAGTGCAGGCATTATAAGTGACGACCAACTATACAATATGAATAATCCTAAAAAATATAAAAAATAAAAACATAGATACGCCAATACAGACAATCGACACAGTTTGAACACAAGTTTACAAAGTATTTTGACAATTAAATAAATAAGTCTTAATTTTCTTCTTCAATTGTAGTAAATTTCCAGCATCCATCAGACTTTTTATATCAATAGGAAGAGAATTCCATAACTGAGGCCCTTCACACAACACACTGTTGTTGTAGAGGGATGTGCCAAACTGTGGACACACTAAAGTAATGCTATTTCCCCTAGTATTATAAATATTTCCGATGAAATTGAAAACCTTATTTCCTGGGTAGAGTATAATATTTTTTATAAGTAAGCAACAATATGAAATATTTTCTTATTAATTTGAAGTTTAATATATTTAACTGAGGATATATATGGCTTGGGGAAGCCAATTTTTCCATAAATAGAATGCATCTCATGATTTTATTTTGGGCTATTATCAATTTATTTAAGAAAGATGGCCATGTACAACCCCATATAGAAACGCAATAAATCAAGTGAGGGTAACACAACGTATAATATATACTTAACATAGATTCAGTTGTAAGTTGATGGCGGACCCTATACAGTATACCACATATTTTAGATAATTTCAAACAAACTTGATTAATGTGAAAGCTCCAGTTTAAGTTCTCGTCAATATTAATTCCTAGAAATTTTGTATGAGGCACACGTTAAATTAATTGACCTTTTAATGACAATGGAGGCATAATGTTCTTTATTGATCGATTTTGGAAAAGTATGTCATTGGTTTTGTCAATATTGAGGTGCAATTTATTGGACTGTAACCATCGATTTATTAAATTTAATTCAAGATTTAAATGTATATGTAGGGAATCAATATTTTTATCAGCTAATAAGAGATTAGTGTCATCAGCATAAATAGTAAATTTTAATTTTGTGCTAGCATTTGGTATAGCATTAATGTATATGAGAAAAAGTAGAGGCCCTAGAATAGACCCCTGAGGTACCAAAGTTATAACCTTGAGTTATAACTTTGAAAAACGAATACATGGAATTACAATATACACTTTGTGACCTGTTACTGATGTAGCTCTTCAATAACCGGTGGGTAATGCCCCTTATCCCTATATGTTCTAGTTTATCAAGAAGTATGTTGTGATCTAAGGAATATTCCAGCTTTTGATAGATCTAAGAATATTCCAGCTACATAAAATTTACCTTCCAAGTATTTATATACATCATTAACGAATTGTAAAATTGCTGACTCTGAAGAGTGGTTTGATCTGAGTCCATGTTGACAGTCTGTTAGTAGGCGGTTTTTCTCAAGGTAGTTAACAATGTAGTTGTCTGTGTGTGTGTGTGTGTGTGTATGTGTGTGTGTGTGTGTGTGTGTGTGTGTGTGTGTGTGTGTGTTGTGTGTGTGTGTGTGTGTGTGTTGTGTGTTGGAGAGAGAGAGAGGAGAGAGAGAGAGAGAGAGAGAGAGGGGAGAGAGAGAGAGAGAGAGAGAGGATGAGAGAGAGAGTAGAGAGAGAGAGAGAGAGAGAGAGGAGGAGAGAGAGAGAGATCTTTCCTTTCTCTTAAGATGTCGAAAAAATTATGCATGTATATTAGATAGTAGAGAGAGAGAGGAGAGAGAGAGAGAGAGAGAGAGAAGAGAGAGAGAGAGAGAGAGAGAGAGAGAGAGAGAGAGAGAGAGAGAGAGAGAGAGAGAGAGAGAGAGAGAGAGAGAGACAGAGAGAGAAGAGAAAGAGAGAGAGAGAGAGAGAGATTTCCTTTCTCTTAAGATGTCGAAAAATTATGCATGTATATTTAGATAGTAGAGAGAGAGAGAGAGAGAGAGAGAGAGAGAGAGAGAGAGAGAGAGAGGAGAGAGAGAGAGGAGAGAGAGAGAGAGAGAGAGGAAGAGAGAAGAGAGAGAGAGAGAGAGAGAGAAAGAAGAAGAGAGAGAGAGAGAGAGATTTCCTTTCTCTTAAGATGTCGAAAAATTATGCATGTATATTTAGATAGTAGAGAGAGAGAGAGAGAGAGAGAGAGAGAGAGAGAGAGAGAGAGAGAGAGAGAGAGAGAGAGAGAGAGGAGAGAGAGAGAGAGAGAGAGAGAGAGAGAGAGAAAGAGAAAGAGAGAGAGAGAGAGATTTCCTTTCTCTTAAGATGTCGAAAAATTATGCATGTATATTTAGATAGTAGAGAGAGAGAGAGAGAGAGAGAGAGAGAGAGAGGAGAGAGAGAGAGAGAGAGAGATTTCCTTTCTCTTAAGATGTCGAAAAATGATGCATGTATATTTAGATAGTAAAAGGTAAAGAACATTATTTATTTCTCATTCGTCAAAGTTTATGAAAGATTAGGAACTTTATTATTCAATCCTCCAAAGAGTGAATTGTTTGAGGCATCATAAAAACCGAGGGAATGGCGAGCCTCATTTTGCTTCAGAAATAAGATAAGATTTTTTTATTGATATCGATGCGAACAACTTATTATCTAAAATAGAATATTAAAGTCGAGGCTTACGCACTTTCCATCAGCTTATCATTATTATTATATATATTTTTTTAAGAATGGCATGAAGAAGTCTTGGGAGATTTTTCACGTATGGTTTTCGAGAGAGAGAGAGAGAGAGAGAGAGAGAGAGAGAGAGAGAGAGAGAGAGAGAGAGAGAGAGAGAGAGAGAGAGAGAGAGAGAGAGAGAGAGAGAGAGAGAGAGAGATCTTATATAGCACCGACGATCATGTATCACAAAAAGTTATATTTCCTTACAAAAATAATAATAGTTCATATAAATCCACCAATGTCATATCGATCTTAATCTTGTAATGTTCCGCGAGTCACATCCCCCTGCCTGTCTGCCTCCCCAACAGCGCCCAACCTACCGCTAACACGAAACTATTTGTGTCGGCTCTCTAAAAACACCTCCAATTTTACGTTTCTTATACCAGCGGACCAAGAAGTGACTGACATATCATTTAAACCTTCGACAGTGATCAAAGGGCCGCCCAGGAACGTGTCTAATTTCCGTATAACGACAACGATTGAGACTTAAACAGCTAATCAGTTACGCTCATTCGTGAGAGGCTAGAAAGTTGACGGGCTGGGACGGAACTCTTGTAATAAATATAAGTTATCCTCCCGTGGAACATCGATCATTCGTTGAGGGAAAGACAGAAAAATATACTCCCCGCACGTTAAGTTGCGAAAATGGGGCCCCCTCACTACCCCCTTCCGAAGGCACGGGCTTGGCTAAGGTGTTGGGACTGTTGGGTGTTGGGGTTTTAGGGCGGAACTTGGAGTAAGGCATCCTCACCCAACGCCTCAGCCAACCCCGTGCGTTCGGAATGGGGGAGTGAAGAGGCCTCATTTTCGCCAGCTTAAAGTGCGGCGAGTTTACCATGGTGTGTACGGTAATTTTCTGTCAATGGTATATAAATCGCCTCTGTATTAACGGCAATGTGTGTGCGAAGTGTAGTAAAAATGCTGTATTTCTGTCATGTTATTATAAATCGCCTCTGTATTAACGGCAATGTGTGTGCGAAGTGTAGTAAAAATGCTGTATTTCTGTCATGTTATTATAAATTGCCTCTGTATTAACGGCAATGTGTGTGTGAAGTGTAGTTAAAGTATTTATTAGTATGATGTCTGACCGGCGGACAAGATTAAACATTTGTAAGCAGATCAATCGCCTTTATAACGTCAATGTGGGTGAAGAACGTAAATATAGGACTCTTTGTAGTTAAGGAATTAAATTTGAAGCATATGACTATTAAATAATGTGAAGTGGTAAATATCGCTTTCGTAACTCCTGGATGAGACGGAATATGAATCCTCGTCAACAAAGGACAAAGGAACGCATATAACCCGGCTCTGTATTACGGCCTCCGCGCTCCTCCGTTTTCCTCATTTAGAAAATATGTCCTTTATTACGCCAGTATAATGTAGACTTGCACGGCATATTATATAAGGAAGAGGAATTATGCAAATATATGTTAAAAGAAGCATGGAAATTCCACGACACACACACACACACACACACACACACACACACACACACACACACACACACACACACACACACACCACACACACACACACACACACATACACACACACACACACACACACACACACCCACACCCCAACCACACACACACCACCACCACACCACACCACCACACCACACCACCCACACACACACACACACACACACACAACACACACCCCCACACCACACACCACCACCACACCACACCACCACCACACACACCACACACACACACCACACCACCACACCCACCACACACACACACACACACACACACACACACACACACACACACACACACATTGGTGTTAGTATGATTTCGCTAAGTCTTTTTGGACTTAACAATCTGAGACATTGACGATAACAGCACATTTCTGTTTATTTTTCTTTACGTATGAAACTGCAAATAGCTGTCAATCTATAGCTTCATAGAATATAGTGAATAATTAGCTGTTAATCTATAGCTTCATAGAATATAGTGAATAATTAGCTGTTAATCTATAGCTTCATAGAATATGGTGAATGATATCTAGTAAGCGATAGAATGAGGACACAGAGACGATAAGTAGGTAGAGAAAGGCCACATACTCGTACATTGATCACTTATACGGAAAGATTACACACACAGGATTACTTAGAGGGCACAAGTAGCAAAAGGCCAATCTAGTCTAGGGGCCAAAACTGAGAAGTGTCTTTAAAATCGACTTTCGTGGTACCCATGCGGTAACAGCTTCATAATATACCAACTCAAAGGAAATTTTGTCTACTTTTCAAATCTGGCAATGAAAATTTCGAAATCGTGTAGCTTCATGGTGATTTTTTGGTTACCATGACAACCACATTACATATTTCAGACCCACATGTTTAGTCTAGTAGTCCAGTGGACCCCACGTGCACCCCCTGGACAATCTAATGAGACCTACTTTTTTAGATGCACAAATATGTCTAGAAAACAAAAATCAATGTTAACACTGTCAACTAATGTCCCATGGGGTTCATATGGCGACCATCGTCGATCGCGAAATATTTGACTTTCTCGAAATTACCAAAATGTCCATAAAATCACAAATAATGTAGTTACAAATTTAATTTTGGTGCCCACGTGACAAGAATAACATGGCCTATTGTAATAAGAACTATTAATGCAGTAATTGGTACAAGTTTAGTCATGGAACGGCAAAAACCTAAAAAAAGCGGAAAAATTACTTCCTTGTCCTTGGCCTTGGCCCCTAGACTAATCAGCCAATGACGAAGTTTCCTACTCACTACAACTCTTAATTTCCTCGTAATAGAATAAAGGATCGTTCAGTAGGAAGCTCCTCGGTCCCTCCCTCCCTCCCTCCTCGCCCCCGGCCCCTCCCTCCCTCCTCGCCCCCGGCCCCTCCCTCCCTCCTCGCCCCCGGCCCCTCCCTCCTCTCCTCGCCCCGGCCCACCCATCCCCGCCCCCCGGCCCCTCCTCCCTCGCTCCCGGACCTAAACCCTCTCTGCCCCGGCCCTCCCTCCTCTCGCCCACGTCTCCACTTTGACTCCTCGACGCCACGGGCCCATCCCCCTCTCGGCCCACGGCCGCGTACACTCTAGGCTCCTACTCCCACCCGGCCCCGCCCCTCTCCTCGCTCCCGCCCTCCTCCCTCTCGCCCCCGGCCTCTCGCCTCCTCCCGTTCCTTTCCCCCCTAATCCTCATCCCCCTCCCGTGCCTCCCTACCCTCCGAAGCCTGCCTTGACGACGCAAATGCCAGATAATGCTGAGAAAGTGTGTTATTATTGAAGAAAGTAAAAAGCTACTTTGGCTTCGAAGGAATAAGCGCATAGAAGAAATCTTTGATAAACAGTCGATCCATCTTTGGATTTACGTGGGAACGCTAATCAGGGAAGGCAAAATCCACTCTGGCGGCGAAGGATCGAGCGTAGGAGACACTTGTGAGGATTCTTGAATTCACAAATGAAACCCAGCGAGACAATCCTGGTATTCCTACAGGTTTCTCCTCGCAAGCTGTTCATTCATAAAGTTGCCTACTCGTATTATTTGTATATACACTATATATTATGCACACACACATATATATATATATATCTCGAAGGCCGTATCGTACGTATAAAATCGATATTATATTATGAGTTTTCCAAGTGTGTATTTCACTTATTTATGGCAATTGTATTGAAAATTTGAAGTTTCGTTTCAGAATATTATTCAATGTTGTTTAGCGTGGTTAGTAGTTTACCTCTTTCTCGAGGCTAAAATCTTACAAAAACGTAGATGGTAAATTGACTGAGAATTCACGCCTTGGTAGAACTGGGCTATCGGGGAGATGCTGTCGATTATCCGGTAGACACTGTTATTCGGTTATTTGGTTATTCGGTTATTCGATAGTGTGCTGTGAGAAACGGGTGTGGTGGTGATGGTGAACAAATGGTAGTGATGTTGGGTTGATAGTAGTTGCCTAGGTGATTTGTTAGAGGCAGGTGTCCGTGGTAATGGCTGGCCAGTTAGCTGTTCTTGGATCGCCGCCCAGAGAAACTAATGCGTGGTAGTTTGCAGAAGACTTTGTAAGAGTTGTGTCTGTTGCACGAGTAACTGTCTTTTGTGATGGTGGTGGTGGCGTCAGGAACCCGGAGACTGTGGCGACTACAAGTTTACTAGTTTATTAAAGAAAGGGGGGGGAGATTACATAGAAGGGGGGGAGTGTACAAGAATAAAAAGAACACAGAAATATAGAAACCAGACGGAGATGGAAACTTCCCCCGATCAGGACCATCACCCCCTGCTTCCACTTCCCTCCACCCGAGAGAGAGAGAGAGAGAGAGAGAGGAGAGAGAGAGGAGAGAGAGAGAGAGGAGAGAGAGAGAGAGAGGAAGAGAGAGAGAGAGAGAGAGAGGAGGAAAGAGAGAGAGAGAGAGAGAGAGAGAGAGAGAGAGAGAGAGAGAGAGAGAGAGGGAGAGAGAGAGAGAGAGAGAGAGAGAGAGAGAGAGAAGAGAGAGAGATCAAATAAAGAAGAGTTACAAGGCTAGCTATCACAAAGGAGGAATAACAAAGAGTCTGTACACAGGAAGTCGCCGGGCAGAGCTAAAGGGAGTCCAGACGAGGAAGGATACCAATGAACGCTACACCCGCAGGCCTCACGCAGAAATGTCTTAATCTTTGTCTTCTTCATTTTGT
>JACEEZ010022353.1:10615-33244 GCA_016584305.1 Chionoecetes opilio | reverse complement strand
TCTTTTCCCAAAACCCTTTTTTTTTCCAATTTTTTTTCCCCCCTTTCCTCCTTCTCTCTCTCTCTCTCTCTCTCTCTCTCTCTTCTCCCTTTCCTCTCTCTCTCTCTCTCTCCTCTCTTCTCTCTCTTCTCTCTCTCTCTCTCTCTCTCTCCTCTCTCTCTCTCTCTCTCTCTTGTAGGTCGTTGCCTGTACGTTAAGCTTGGGATTGATATCTTTTATGTACAGTGCTTCTAGAATTTTGAAGAATTATGAAGAAGAAAGAATATTATCACAAATCGTCAACCGTAATGTGAAACCTGCAGACCCAGAGAGAGAGAATAAAGCTATAAATTTATTACAAAAACAAAAACACCAGCAACCTCCTTCTCCGTAACAGCCCAAGCCAGACGAAGGAGACAAACCAAAATTCCATGTCGTATATAGGATCACTTGCAAAAGAGGAAACTGTGAAGTCCTCCCCTCATCTTACATCGCCATGACGACAACGAAGCCGTCTCGACGACTTACTTGCCAACTAACTTCCGGAGCCCCAAAAAGTCACCTATCAGAAAAACATGGCATCATCATCACAAGTATATTTTTAGAAGAAAATGCAGAATTGGTCGACATGTGTGCAGATGTGCGGCGACTTGCAATTCTAGAAGCACTGTAACATAAAAGACACCAATCCCAAGCTTAACGTACAGGCAAACGACCTACAAGCTCTACCAAGCATGAAAAGAACAAAGGCTAATAACAGCCTACTCACAGAGAAACAAAGCGAGGAGTCAACAACCAATAAGCGTCGCCCACTCACGGAGACAAAAATCTACTAGAAGCAGAAGTTATCTACCAATCAGCGCCGCCCACTAGCGCGCGCGGCAGCCAGACTTCATCAATAATTAGCGCTTCACGCCAAAACAAATCATGCTCACCTCTAGAACTGAGGAGAAAACATCTTCCACATGCTGCTGAAGAAGGGTTCTTAGACCCGAAATCACGTTACAGCAATGACAAGCTACGGCGAAGTCATACAGTTGATTACTAAAGAGAATAAGACACTCTTAAGACAAAGAGAAAATATCTTGAAAAAAGATAATAAACGCTGAACTAGCTATCACTTTTAACGATATATATATATTATATATATATATATATTATATATATATATATATATATATATATATTATATATATATATATATATATATATATATATATAGTAATATATATATATATATACTGTACACATTCTACGAGCCCGCTCTAAACTTCTGGCTAGTTTTCCTTCTAACAAGAAAAGGTCCGTAAATTATATATCAGTCTTCATAAATGTGAAAAGGGAGGTGACATAACTAGCAACATAAATATGTTTAAGGAACTATTATGTTTCAAATCCTCAATTTATATTATCCTTAATCCTTTACCATAATACGCAAAAATATCAAACCATAAAGTCATAATAAAGCGTGTCAGTAAACACATGTAATAATGCAGAACATAAAATCACAGTAAATCAAATCCATAAATCCAACAAAAAAAAGGAAATACGTAGACAATATAAAAAAAAATCAAGCCAGAGGGCAAGTAGCAGGTATCACTGGTGCTACGGGGAATGTAGATCCTTCACTGGTGTGGCTGAACTGCCTTCCACTTTCTCATCACTACAACATACCTACACGTAACCTCTGAAAAGTAGGGAAGAGCCTCCAACCATTCCACCACAGGGGGGAAAGAGGGAGGAGACAGTGATGTGTGACTTCGGCATCCAATCACAGACTACGAATGCAGTGGGCTGATGAGGAGGATTGTTGTAATGGCACGGTCGAAGATCCAAGAGGCACTCAATTCTACCTTGAACAAGATTAAGTAATTGGATGGCCTTTGTGCTCCAGGTGTATTAAGTAGTCCAGTCATATTGTGGCCGAATCCGGAAAAAACTTGCAAATAAATGGTTTCACTAGCATGATGCAAAGAGATACCCCAACAATACCAGCAAAAAATACACCTTATTATACCTGGGGGAAATGTCTCAAATATCCATTATTATGTAAACTAGGCCCGCCATTGAGGAAAAACCACATTTGTAGCTGTAATTTCCTTATTACTCCTCCAAATCAGTCTTTTCAGGTTTTTAACCCATGTTTTTAAGGTCAAATAACATTATGAGGCCATTACATTTTATTACAGACCACTTCTTATATGGGAAATATGCATATTAGTACCTGTTATAATGAAAAAAATAAATAAAAAGCATTATCATGCCTATTACTCCTCGGAACTATGTCAATTCTGCTAGCATCTCGCCATAAGATTTACGTTTGACATAGGTATGTCGAACAAGTATGACAATCATACAAACTTAGATTCATCCTGCCATGAAAATATACACATGTTTCTGCAGAGTCCTCTTATGATTGATCATCCTGATCCAAGTCTGGTCTGGGGGAATTCGTGCAGCTTTACTTTCCATTCCCCCCATGCTATTGTGCACCCATTCCGTATCCCCGGCAAGTTCATTTTAGGGGACTACATCCAGCCTTCCCAGTTGCAATACCAATCTCAGGAGTTCTTTTGGGGTTGGGTCCAGGTCAATCGTAATTAGAAGTATATCACCTTTTTTTTCACCATAGTTAAGGGTTTTCCAGAGCTCCAGATTTTCCCTTTCCCGCTCTTGGATTTGAAAGTAGACTCTCCGACTGTGATACTGTGATAAAAACTCATGTCGGTGGCAAACTCTGAGACGAACTTTACGTCGAGTTTTTTGGCAACTTTATCACTAAATCGCCAGTATCGTAAGCTGTCCAGTCCTTCATCCCAGAGCTATTGTATAAGGAAAACAAGTGCCTTCTCTCCTAGTGTCTGATGTCCCTCTTATAATAGATCTTGCTTGGCAAATTCATATGAAGGTTCCGCAAAGTACGAACTTTTGATGGCCATTTTGTGTTGTTGCACATTTTGTGTTGCACCTTTTCCAATGCCAAAAGGCTGAGATGTGGTGTCGCATCTAGGTATTGCATGTACAAACAAGAGTCTTGAACATATATTGAGGCCTAACACTAATTTAGTATTTTTGATGTCCTAGGCACTTTTGTTTGGTTGTTTGGTTGAGGTCCCCTTCGTCTCTGGGATTAAGTACAATTCATGTGCTACCATATCTAAATGAAAGTAGATGAATACAAGGAGGTCGGTGTAATCACCTACTACCACAGTATCGCTTGTCTTTGCTGACTCAATGCTATCAGATGTTTGTCTATCTATGTTGTGCTATCAGAAACGTCAGCATCATCATTTGCATAAACTGTTTTTGCATCCAGCTTTCCCCAAGGGATTTACTAAGGAGGTTAATGAACCTTGTTTGTCTTGTTGGCAAGGGAAATTTATCTTTCTTATAGTAATCGTCCAGACCCATTTTTTTTTGCCTAATTATGTTCAATAATTCAAAACACCTAATCCACCAAAAATAATTGATTTCCAGGCCTTATTTCCGTAAAAACACGACTTTTTTAAAAAGCGCAAAAAAAATTCTCCTCCAACAGAGTACGAATATTATTGATGACGTCACAGGAGGAGCTCCAATGTAAACAAACAGTCTTCTGCCTGGGGTGACAACCTGTCAGCAAATGTGATGATGAGCGATTGTACTCGGGTCAGACTGTGAATCTGTCGGTGTTTCACATCTAGAGTACGATGCTCAATCTGAGACCGAAATAAATGACGCTGCTCGCGTATATGAGGAAAACGAACCTCAGATTGTGTTGGGAGCCCAACCCTATATGTTTGAGCCAGAGTACGGGCGGACGAACAGATATTAGCGGAGCCTGAGGTTCAGCAGGAGGACCTAGCACTTCTCCAAAACATGGATTGGTAAGTAAGGGAAACCATAATGTGTGTGTTGGGAAATCACAATGAAGGTACTTTAGAGAAATCCTATGGTTTGTTTTGGAGCTACGCCATTTCGGCATTACTCGGAACCACATACTAGCATTAACTTTTGCATAGAGTTGAAAAATATGCGGGCGGGAAGACGGACAGTGTGGACACTGTGACAGCCAAGGGAGTGTTGACTGGTTCTGATGCAGACTGCCAACAAGGCTACGCTAGGTGTGTGGCACAGTCTGGCCCAGGGGCGTAGCTAGGTATCTGTAAATGGTGGGGGGGGGCAACTAGGCAAGCGGAGCTAAGGGACATCTGATGCCACATAGAAAGGTCTTTAAAGGGCATATTCTAAATCAGGTCAAGGTGGGTTATTAGAGCATTATACAGAATACGGCAAGCAATGGCCAGTGGGGGGCGGGGGAGTACCCAATGTTCGTAGTTACGCCACTGATTAGCCTGAGCCGAGATGCAATAGGTCTAAATTGTGAATGCATTACAAGCCTTAATTATTTATAAATAATGTTAATTTATTCGATATTTACGATGCAAACTTCTGCACCCACATTTCCATATAACCAGTGAGGGCACACAGTGAGGGGCACGGGCCCCCAAATTTCAGGGGGGGGCCCCTTTTTTAAAAAACAGAAAAAAATTGGGTTTAAATTTGGGTAAAAAAAAGTAGGCAACAGGGGACAGACATTTAATAAAACATTTTTTAATATATAATTTTTAAAAATATATATATATAGTATATATATATATTAAAATATATATTATTTTTATATATATAAAAATTAATATTAATTTTATATATAAAATTTATATAAAATATATATATTATAAATAATATATATATATATATATCTATATATATATATTTTATATATATATATAAATATATATTTTATATATATATAATATATTATTATATATATATTGCATCAAAAATTTTTTTGGCATCATGTAATTAGACCTTTTTGGGAAAAAAAATTTTTTTTCCTATTTTTATACCCCCTGCATTTTTTCCCAATGTTTTTTGGGACCTAAAAAAGTGGGGAAAAAATTACAACCATTTTTAACCCAAAATGCCCAGGAATTTTTTCCCCTTTAATGAAGCTTTGAAGTTTATTCTATAAACGTTTTCTGAAAGGGCCATTTTTTCGGAGCTTTTTGGGAAGTCTGTTTTCCCCTTTTATTTTTCACCAATAAAGGGGAAAAGGGCGGGGTTAAAGAAAGAAATTTTAGAGGCGACTGAAAAAAATAAAAATGAAATTAGAAAAAAAATTTATGGAAATATTACATGGATATTTACAGACAAATTTTAAAAAAAAAATTAAAAACCTAAAAAATAATTTATTTAAATTTAGTCACAAATTCACAAGGGTTTTTAGCAGGGACATTTAAGGGGTTGTTATTTTTTGTTGTAGATCTTTTTAAAAAAACCGAAAACAAATCCAGAAAATTACTTCACAAAAAAAAACTTAAACTTTGGGGGCAGTAAGCAAGGAGCCCCGAGGACGCAAATTTGACACTCAAAACCCCACCTGCAGTCCGGGAGACAAGCGTCACCCCGGGCCCTGCTACAGATCTGCTACAAAAAACCTTTTCCTGATCGGCAAACCCACACCCAGATCAGGGCCCCCATTTACCCCCCAAACAGCGGCCTTCCAGTACTTCCTCCATTTTTCGAGTTTGCCAGAAAATACGGGGAATCCTAAACTTTAAAGACCTCGCCAAGGGAAAACAGTGGAGGCTATCATCTCTTTTCTGGCAGATGGCTAGGTTAAAGACCATGACCAAGACAAGGCAGGCAGCATTTCATGACACTTCAAAAAAAGCACAGAGATCTAGAAAAAGGAATAAATTTTTAGAACGGGTTTGACCCTGGGGGGGAAAAAGGGGGCCCTTTTGCCCGGGAAAATTAGATAGCCTGTTGGGACTTAGGAGGTTTCAGATCCCATCCAGGAAATAGAGAAAAAAACCGGACTGCTATAAGGGAAAAGGGGAAGGACAAGGAAAAGGTTTTCACCAGGATAAAAAAAAGGACAGAGAAAAAGGGCCCCCAATGTCGGGTCAAAACAAGATATTTGAGTCACGGTCGCAGCAGCAAGCAGAGGGGGGCTGAAAAAGACTGCAGCAGGGGAGAGGAACAAGATAAAAATTTGTCCCCAAAATTTTTTTTTACAATTTTTCAGCTGCCACACAGCAAAGGGAAACTGTGTGTGTTCAAACCGGGCCCTGCCCCAAACCCGACAGTGAAGGGAATGGGGGGCCCATGGTTACCAAAACCTCGCCCTGGATTTTTCCAACATCCCCTGACACTGTGACTCCCCTTTTCCCCAGGGGGGTCAGGATTGTGTTGACAATTGCAGTACCGCTGTTTCGTTTTGGGATTTTTGAAAATTTCAAGTGAAAAGCCTTAGTCTCGGCTACTTTGAAGGGGGGTGGAGTTTAAACCGGGACAAGTTTGTCATCTAAACCTCAAAAAACGAGACGGAACAGGATGCTGACGGGGTCCCAACATCAGCCAGGAGTCCCTGGCAAAATTTTTAGCGAGGACCCCCCCAAAAGTATGCTGCTCTCCACGGGGAGGGCAAGATGCTGAGAGATGTGGGGGGAAGTAAATCCTGGGACCAGGGTTAAAGGGGGACTCGGGGTTTGCTTGCTCAGGGCTACCTGCAATCCTGAAGGCAAAGCTCCGGGGGGTAAACCCGTGATAGACAGCTTTAAAAAGGAACGGCTCAGGCAGAGGCATCCATGGGTTTGCTGGAGGCAGGGGGGGGTTTCTGGAGTGACACTGCCCCTTTTGGGGTTTTACACAAAAAGGCCCGCAACAAATGGGAGTAAAATTTTGGGGGGGCGCCAAACTTTTTTGGGGCAAAGGGTTTCAGGAAGGGTTCTACCTGGCCCGGGAGACCCAATTTTAGAAGTGTGGTTGGTGCGAGGGAGAATCGTTTGGCAAAGGGCCAAAAGCCCAGAGAATCCCCTTGGGTTTAAAAACTTCAAGGGGCGGTTTTGGGAAATCTTACCACAGGAAAAACCCCACAAAACCCCGTCCAATCAGGGCAAAAATGGGGTTTTTAAAAAAAAAAGAAAAAGTGCAAGGAAATTTCTACAGGAAACCTGAGGTCGGAGAAGCCCTAGAAATGGGGCTAAACCCGGGGTGGCTGGGGCTTTTCATGATGTCCTGGAGGGCAGCCTCCCCCCCGGAAACCACTGGGGGGTCGGCTTGGAGCCCTTCATCAGGGCCCCGGTGGATGGCCAAGGGAAACCCCGTTTTCTATGAAGGGTTCATTTTTTTGCTGAGCAGGGTGGAGTACGATGAAGAAACGTTTTTGAAGTGGAAAGCCCCAAACCCCTTTTCCCAGGGGCTGTTTTTATTTCACCCATTTTGGATGTCATCTAAACTTTTCTGCAGATGCTCCCGGGAAATGATCTGCATTTAGGGAAAGGGCATGATGAAATTTAAGAAAACAGGGTCCAGAGATTTATTCAAGGGAGGGGTACAAAAAAAATTGGAAAAACCCCAAGTGGGGCCTGACACAGGAGGTTTGGGCCGGGTTTGCTCTCCCCGGGACAGACTAGTGACCAAAAAAGAAGCGGACATTGCTGCCAAGGGGCACGCCATGAGAAGGGCCCGATAGCTTCAGACGAGGGAAACCTATGTTCCCCCAAAGGGTTTAAAACCAAAAACGACTCTGGCTGATCTAGTTGTTTCCCGAGAGCATCTTCCCCTTGGGCACCCTTGGGGATTGGGGGTATGACTGGGTTTTTGCAACCTGTGGGGAAATGGCCCCCAAAGGGGTGATGGGCTACAGCAAGGGCCCCTGGAATATGTTTAGCAATGAAAAAGTAGTGAATGAACATTGCTGAGGGGGAGTCAAGATGATGGGGCTGATTTCGGGGATACATCATTACCAAGATTTTAGCAAAAACCGTACCTTTTCAAATGTGGAAAACAAACCCTGAGGGGATTTGATAAATTTTAAGAAGCAAAACTCTGAAAAATGACTGTGAAGGTCCTTTGACATAGCAATAGAGTTTTCTTTCCACTTGAAAAAAGTTTTTTGAGTCTTTTTCAACCCCATTTTTTGATGTCAAGATGGGAATATTTTGAAAAATTTATATGAAATTTTTAGAAAAATTTTTTCTTTTTTTTTTTGGATATGATGGTTTTTTTTTTCTTATTTTGTTTTCTTTGGAATTTGGTTTTTTTTAGAAAATTTAAAATTTTAAAAAAAGCTTTTAATTTTATAAACCCAAAATTTTTTGTTCTTTCCCAATTTTAAAAAAGCTCAAAGGGGAAAAAAAATCTGGCGGAAGGCAAAATTAGGGGCTTTTCTACTGTCGCGGGGCCCTTAAAATTTTTGAGGCCAATGAGGGGAAAGGTTCTGGGCATTTTAAACTCCAAAAAAAGGTTTGGGAATTTCGGCTTTTTCAGGTCAAAAAAAAAGGGAAAAACCCTTGGGAGGGGGGGGTATAAAAAAGGAAAAAAATTTTTTTCTAAAAAGGTTTTTAAGCTTTTTATTCATCATGAGTAGGACTTCAAATTTAATTTCTATTTTCTATTTTTTTTCCCGTGTGTTAAACCCAAACCCTAAAATTACCAAATTTTTTTAAAACTGGATCGAGGCTCTTGCTCCCCAAGAAAATTTACTCTGCTTTAATTCGCGGTCCAAAATTTAGTGGAAAAAAAAAACACCACCCCCAAACATTGAAAACAATTCAAATGATTTTCACAATATCTCCCCTTTCCCCCTGAAACAAGGGTACAGGATATGGCCCTTTGACTCTGGTCCCTGCTTCAATACAGGACAAAACTTTTCACGCCAGTCCCCCCCATTTTTTATCACACGGGGCAGTCCCCCCATTTTTCTAACCCCACGGGCAGGTCCGCCCCAAAATTTTTCCTTTCCCCACACCCCAGTCCACCCCATACACGCCGTCTCCTACCACACCCCACCCACACCCAGTCAACGCTCCCGCCACGCCTGCCCCCCCGGTTGGAGACCTCACGCCAACACTGGTGGGAGTGGGAGTCTTGATGGTGATAGTGATGGTGGTGACGCTGTTTGTGTGGAGGAGGCGTCGAAAAGGTCAGGAAAACACAACAGCATCTGGTGAGTGAGTGTGTGTGTGTGTGTGTGTGTGTGTGTGTGTGTGTGTGTGTGTGTGTGTGTGTGTGGTGTGTGTGTGTGTGTGTGTGGTGTGTGTGTGTGAGTGGTGTGTGTGTGTGGTGTGTGGTGAGTGTATCACTACAAATCCTTGCAAATTTCAACTTCTCGTTCCAATCTGCCCGAGTCCGCCGCACAAATCTCTTCCACACATTTAACGCTATCGTATCAGTCGGAAACATGTGCAAATTTTTCTGGAAAGGCACAGCTGACTTGCTGCACCCATAACGGATTTATGTGTGGCACATATGCATGTGGCATATCGCAAAAAATATATATCAGCAATATCCAAAAATCTTCAAGTACTATATTTATCTCTTGCGTTTACGTGCTTCCGGATCAGCGCGGGAAGAGGAGGTTTCCACTGTTGACGTCACCGAGCCGTGTTGCGTCGTCTGCAAGCCTTGAGAAGAGTTTTGAGAGCTCGAGGAATTTGCAGATTTTGATTGCGGATTTTTTTTAAACGGCTGACTGGATGCAAAAAGTGACAACATATTGTTCATATACTCGCTAATGGCTATAATTTGATTGCATTAAATCAGGAATGATGAAATGGTCTGGACGATTACTTTAAGGTTATTTTTTGTCCTGGCCGTGAAGTTGATCGACGGCCCAATTTTGAATCCAGTTCTCCTCTGGTGAGTAGCATCCTTTATAGATGATCAATCTTCATAGTCATCAAATACAACTGTTGCACATTGGTATCTCTTGATGATATAGTCAACATATAGCTGACAAAGACTTTGGGAATCTAAGCCATGTTTACAAGGTACACGCTGCAGTAGCGCATCACCATCCAGTAGGTATGCTCTACTGTTGTTCATGGACTGCTCTCTCTATTGAGGATCAATTGTATGATTTGCTGACTGACCATCTGTGTGAGGAGGATCCTTCTGGCAGCGTTCTCACATGGTATATGCAAGGACTGGTTTGTTGGCCTGTCTTGGCATAGCTGACGAATCAAATAGAGTTGGAGGATAACTGCACAGTTCATAATCAAACACAGACTTAAGATCTTCATGTTTGTCAATGGCAAACACTGTAAGTCTCTAGAAGAGACTTATAGGAACTACCACGTGTAGGCCTCGCGGCCTTTTATAGCTTCCTTATTTTCTTATGTTCTTATGTTCTTATGTAAGAGCAGTTGTGGGTTAACTTGAACTGTTGCACCATGAACAGATATTGAATGATGACAAGCCAAGGCTATAGCCGTATCCTTTCGAAGGAATATGTAGTTTTGCACAGGTTCTCCCTTCATTGCATTCAGTATTTCCATTTCAACCTGTTTTGCTGCGTCAACATTCACAGATACTGTTGCAAGGACACCACTAGCAATGCTGCGTAGAGAAGGATCAGGTGCAAAGGGATTCCATTCCTTGAGTGTCTCAAAAAGCACGAACGTGTCATTTAAATACCTTAATTGTCTAGCACTGCACGTGCACATGTCTTTGTGTTGTTCACTAGTTTCAAAGTGTATTCCTGTAAATTCCTGCATCACTTGGTTTATAACCGCACATGGTGGAATTACCATGATCCAGACTAATCGCTGCATCCCTGTCATTTATTCCGCTTTCTGGTCCAGCAGCGGAAAAGAATGTTAACACATTCTGCACTGCCTGCAGTTGTAGCAACCAGTTCTCTTTACGCTCTGCTTTAATTAATTGCCTCAGTATATCAATCATGTACTGTACATGTATTGGAGCCAGAGTGCTGCTGTTCTTTGGTATTTTATCGGACTTTTCTCTTCATCTATATTCCTACTGATTGCATCAATTGCACTGCAGTGCTGCAATGCACTGATACAAGAACAGCATCAATTACTTCATCTCCATCCAGTATTCCATTTAGCAGTTGACGAAACTCTGACAAATCATTGACTGATGAAGGAGACTGCTGGTCTTTCTCCTCCTCCTCTTTAATTGCTGATTTGGCTCCTCGACTTGTGGCAGTGGAACATTGTATGCCTTGGTAACCAGCACGGCATTGAGAGCTGCATCCACCAAGAAGTGTCCTCTTATAGCCCTTGCACTAGCCTTACCACTAAGCATGTGTTTCACTGCATTGTTTGCATAAACCTTCCCAAGAAATTCCTGTAGACATGATCCTGCCATCAGGTCACCAATGAATGCATCCAAAGAAACTCATTGTGAGATACAGTCCACCTAGGCGGACAATGATTGATTTCAGGTCACTTCCAGTCGGTTCGGCATGAATGATTGAAATAGCCTTCCACCACAGTGATTGATCAAATGTCACAACTGGTGTTGCTCCATATTTCTTTGCTTGCTGAAAAATTAAATGCGATGTCCAATATATGTATGACATATCACTAAGATCCATGTCGATCATAGGCATACACACAATTGCTGGTTCTCCTGGAAACTCACCACTGCGTATCGACTGCATCATTCCACCCCAAGCACGACGAAGGCAATAGAGAAGCAATGATATCTTCCACAGGAAGTCTGCTTTGACTGTTGGGTCTCCTATTTCCATATCAGCAAGCTCTCTATACGTCAGTCTCTTTTGTTGAGACGGTTGTTTATAAATACTTGATGTTTATCATCCCAATTCGCCTGATTTCACCTGCTGACACATTTACTCTAGGTTAGGCCTTGCTCTTCACCTTTCTAGGGGTCATGGCTTCAATAATGCCCATTAGTGCAGGTAATCTAGAGCAAAAATAGCTTCAACCTGGGCAAAATTGCTTCAGAAGCTTTCTAAACTGTTTCTAGCTCAAGAACCATACCTAAATAACTTTTCCGACAATCCAATCCAACAAAATTGGACCCCGGGAACACCTCCAAAAATGACATTCAAAATGGCGGAATTGCAGTTTCCTACGCAATACAATACATCTAAATTTTTATTTGAAGAGAAAGTTATGACGTTTTTCTGAATCAGAGAAATGTTTTATAACACATTTTCTAAATTATAAATTCACCTATATGACACTAAAAAATATATTAGGCGGCTAGTATTAAACTATGACGTCATGTAATATAAATTTAATATTCTGTATGGAGTGTATGTAAGAATGGACATTACTACATCTTTATAAACTTTTATTATATACAACTCTTTAATTCCTACTACCCACAATAAAATATGCATATTTGTGCTTGTCATTTTCTTTAAAACTGTAATCATATACTCCTTTTAAATAATGCAATACAGTTTATTGAATTGTGTTTTCTGTTTCAGACTGACTCGGTGTGCGTCCGCCTTCAAGAATGCAGACCCCTAAAGAATTGTGCGTGATTTGTAGGGATAAATTGGACAGCGGACAGGAAGTGGTTCACATCTCGCAAAAAGGAGCCTATGGTATAAATGTATCCAGCCGCAGCCGTGGAAGCGATGTTGTTGCAACAGCTGGAATAAGTGTTCACGTTGTATGTAGGAAAATGTTTACGGATAAAAAGACTATTGAAATACAGAAGTGACATACTGCTGCCGAGGCAATACCAAGGAAAAGGGTTCATTTTCATGAATACGCATTTTCCAGTGCTATTCGCTGTTTATTTTGTGATACCCTTGTGGACTTTTTTTCTTCCAAAAGCAAACCAAAATCTGAGCATTTCAAAATAAGAACTACAGAGTTTTCCTAAACCATAAAAAAGGTGCTGTGAAAGCCGTTGCGATGAATAGTCGTTTAATGTAAAAGGCCGTCTGGATTATTATCTTCTTCTTCGTGTTCGTGATCTTCCTGCTACAGATTGTGTCTACCATCATACAAGCAGCGTAAATTTTTGCAGTGGAAAAACATTCCTCGTGCATACTCCTCCGACGATCATGATTCGAAGAAAAGAGACCAACTAATGAAGAGCAACACCAAGCATTCATTCAGACCTGTGCTTACCTGGAAGAGAATGATGATGAACAACTGTTGATTGGAGACCTAATATCCAAAATGGAGGAATATCTTCAAGGAAGTCAGAGCTCTGTCTACGACCACAGGCACATTAAGATACAGCTTTTAGAACTTTACAGAGACAGGATCATAATATCAGGTGAAAATGGGAAGGCAGATGTAGTAACACTAAGAGAGACAGCTAATGAAATTCTTATGGATTATCACAAAAAAAGTTGAAATAATGTGATATAGATATAGAGCTACATAATATTTACCTAGTAGAAACTGCTGCAAAAATAATCACAATTGATATCAAGTCTGTCGACTAGCCCAGAATAGATGTGTATCCATCTCCAAATGACATCAATGCAGAAAGTGCTCTTGATTACATTCCCAACAGTCTGAAATTGCTATTATCAAAATCATTTGTGGGACAGGATGCTTCAAGAAAAATAGGTGCAATTGGACAGAATACTATGCAAGCAACCCGTCTTAGTGGATTACTATGTCCATTACAGATCAGTTTGTCGGTTCAGCTACAACACAACTTTAGGTCAAGGTACCTTATTGACGTTCTCCATCAGCTGGGTTACTGTTCGTCGTATGCAGAAGTAACAAGATTCGAAAAAACGCGGCGCTGGCAAGTGGCTATCTCTGGCTCTTTTACTGTTGATGAAAACACTGCAATAATGATGTCTGCTCCTGGAATGGTTATGATTGTCGCAATAACTCTGAAGATCAAGATCCACCCTTCTATTCATAGGCGCAATGTTGGTGACAATGACATTAAGAAGATTGGAACCGTTGACGTTAGGGAAAATAGACATGCAAGAAGTATGTTGAGATGCATGACGTTGAGGGACATCTCATTCCGCGAACTTCCGATTCCCTACTGCCACCATAAGTCGACTTAGTCTTCCCTGGCAGATATCTTCAGCAGAAAGATCAGGTCCAAGTTGGTCCTGAACAATGCAGGTTGGATCAAGTGTCTCACATACAGATGTGGTGTCGATCACGTTCCTTTCCATCATAGATATGTCGCCTACTAACATGACCTGCATATTTTCGACATTAATATATTTGAGCAAGATAGCACGCGATCAAAAATTCCAATGCATTATTACCTTTGATCAGCCTTTGTTCTGAAAAGCTTCCCAAATCATCAATGAACTGAGAGACCTGCAGGACATTGTTTTAATCCTGGGATCATTTCACACTCTGACGAATTTTTTGGCAGCCGTCGGTACTCTTATGAATGGTTCAGGATTGTCTGAAGTACTTCAAGAAATATACGGACCAAATGCCATGCAACAACTGATGTCTGGAAAAGCTGTTTCAGGAGCGATACGTGGTCATATGATAGTAGATGCAGCTACAGTACCTTACTAGTCGCAGACGTTTTCCCTCGTAATGAAGATGGAACTCTTCATGACCTCTTTAAAGAAGCTTGTGACCTGCTCGACGATGTTATGACCGCCAAACAATAAGTTCAGAATGTGGAATCTTCAAGTGCATTGTCTCAGATTGTTACCACTTTGGATGCGAAGAAAACGTATCTACAATCTATTTCGCAAATAAGTCAACTCTGGTTGGAATATCAGCGAATGATCAACATTGCACGTTCCTTGATAACAGCAGACATAACCGGTTCGTGGGATTTGCACTTCCAAGCGGGGCTGGAGATTATCCCCATAATTGCAGAATCCGGACATCATAATTACCTGAAATCAATATACCTGTATCTACAGAAAATTTTAAGTTTGCCTTCTAAAAATCCAGCCGTTAACAAAATGTTAAGGAAGGTATGTTTGTTGTAAGAAGAAGCGACAGATTGTGGGCCGGACTCGGCACAGACCTGGTGATAGAACAAGCACTAATGCGTTCCCTGAAAACCAGAGGCGGACTAACTCTCGGAAGTGGATTTACAGACATCCAAAGGACAACATGACTCTTTTATATGCTTTTGTGTTATATGCCTCTGTTTTCCTCTTATAACTTAGCAATGCAGGAATACACCAGAGTTTTGTTGGAAAGTAGTGAACAGCACAAGGATATGAGGGGAAATAGACAAATCAGGGACAATAATGACATGAAGAAAGTACTTGAACGTTTGGAATCCTAATCCCCATTCCATTCTACATCGGGTCTCTGCAACAGTAACAGGACTAACTGCTGATCCTGGAGTTAACGTTCATCAATTGCATCCAAGCGGTACGAACATTGTAGTAAAAATGATTGGGAAACAAGCCTTTACATATTCTGCCAAAATATTTAACAAAGTGAAAACACTAGGATCTGCTTCTGACGTGATCACTGATGCTTCAGATATAGAAGTAGATCCTACAGTACTGTTTCAGAGAATGATGGCTGTTTCCACTGGCGGAGATATGAATCTTGAAGATGTCATGTATTACGAAACGGAACGGAGTGCATATCCTCCTGCATTGTTCGAATCACGAAGTTTCTTGAGTAAACCCGATAAGTCTCAGGTAGTTCATGCAATAATGAAATAAACTGACACTTTACGCATGGAAGAATTTCAAGAAATTCTGTGTACAAATCAGTCGTATTGGATGGTGGATCTCTACTACATTGTATTTCCTGGCGTCAAGATGAAACATATGACAGCATCACCATCTCACACGTCTATTTCACGCTGAAAACATATGGAAAAGCAAGCATTGTTTTTGATGGCTACAGCACCTCTCCTACGATCAAGGACATGACCCAGAGAAGACGCAGCACAAAGACAAGCTGAAATGTGATTCTAAGTACAAGCATTAAGTGTGTTGGCCAGAAGGAACACTTTCTGGCTAATGAAAACAACAAGCAAACATTTATTTCCCTAGTAGATGAGATGTTCAAAAAGCACGGGTGTACTGATCACAACGTAGATGGGTGTGCTGATGTAGATATCGTTCGTGCAGCAGTTTCTTCATCAGAAAATACAACTACAACAGTAATAGGGGAAGACACCGACCTGCTGATTCTCCTTCTGTACCATGCCAAGGGCAGTGGTTTCAAGTTGTACTATCGCAGCAATATAATATGGGGACAATCTCCTGATCCTGTGTATGATATTCTCAGCATTAGGGCATCGGAGAGACAGTAGCAGAGTGGTTAGCGTCTCCGAGCTGCTTTCTCGGTGACCCGAGTTCGATCTCCGATGATAATCAAAATCCACTTAAATTTTGTATGCACCGTCGACTGGCTTAAGAATACCCACATCCCATTAACTCTACCTTCGATTGCGAGTGCATGGGAGGACATAGAGGGGCGGCAGAAGCCTCTTATCACAGGCGTCACAATAAAAATCCTGCCTGCGCCACCATGGGCGAGGACCAACCATCACAGCCCTCAAGTGAACCTCCAGGGCCTACCATCCGAGCCCTGGAGGTCAGTGCCTACAGGCGCTATAGGCACACAGGTAAAAAAAAAAAATTAATAATAATAATAATCAATCATTGTTAGGCAATGACATCTGCTAGTATCTCCTGTTTGTGCATGCTTTCACGGGCTGTAATAGCACATCCATATTTTTGTCGATCGGTAAAGCCAAAGCATTTGACACTAATGAAGGTGGCTGAATTCCGTTCAGTTACAAATACATTTTGTTCTGATTGTTACCAACACTCTGACATTAAAACTGCTGGAAGATGCTTCGTTGTATGGCTGCAAAACACTTGAATCCGCAAACTTACTACGTCATGTAATTGTTAGTTGAAAAGGAATATACAGCTAAATCTTGTGTTAAACCCGAACGTTCGCCACCTACCGATGCGTCCTCAAAGTACCACAGCTTTCGTACATACTTTCAAATACTAATCTGGAAGTCTACAGAAGAATTCTGCTCTGCTGAAGAAGCCGCTTCTCCTGCAAGACGAAATGTACTACTTCAAGGTGTGGATGCAAGCGTAATGGAATGAATCTGTTCCTGTTCAGCCGCTTGTGGCGAGTGCCACGTCAGTGGTTGCGATAACAACCCAAGTACCGTTAATCTATCCGATGATAGTGATGAAGATTAATTTATGTATGCTTGTGACCAGGTATCACTACTCTTCTTCTGTAATGAACATGACTTGAAATTGGAAGAATTTTTATTTTTTTATTATTGATTATAAAAACCTGTAAAAAGCAATATAACATTATATTTGCGTACCCGTCAGGGTAGCTCGGTTGGTAGAGCTGTGGGCTCGCGTGCAGCGTCCCTGCATTCGGTCAGCGGTTCGAGCCCACCAGGTTCGTCCTGGCGTGGTGGCGCTATGTATAATCAATAACCTTGTCGTTGGTACTTGCAAAGTGTCTAGATAGTATCAAAGTATCTTATCTTATCTTATATTTACGTAATAACTGGTTGTGTTGTATATGAGTGTTTGTGTTTGATAGAGTCTGGCACAAATCTTTATTTCCAAACTACCCTCATTCGGTTTCTATCCTTCTCTCTGTACCTTCATTTTAAGTCTCCTTTCAAACCGTTATATTGCAGCTACTGTAGACGGAAATTGTTCTTCTCCTAAATCTATCAATAGTGGTGTTCTCTAGGGTTCTGTCCTATCACCCACTCTCTTTCTATTATTTATTAATGATCTTCTAAGTCTAACTCAAAGCCCTATCCACTCTTACGCTGATGATTCTACCCTGCATTTTTCAACGTCGTTTATTAGACTTCCAACTCAACAGGAACTAAGTGATTCACGGAGAGATGCCACCGAGCGCCTAACTTCTGATCTTTCTATAATTTCTGATTGGGGCAAAGCAAACCTTGTTTTGTTCAATGCCTCAAAAACCCAATTTCTTCACCTATCTACTCGACAAAACCTACCAGATAACTATCCCCTCTTCTTCAATGACACTCAACTGTCTCCTTCTACAATGAACATTCTAGGACTATCCTTTACTAAAAATCTGAACTGGAAATCTCACATATCATCTCTTGCTAAAACAGCTTCTAAGAAGTTAGGTGTGCTGTGGCGTCTGCGTCCTTTTTTTTCTCCCTCCCAATTGCTTGCTCTCTACAGGGGCCTTATCCGCCCATGTATGGAGTATGTCTCACATGTTTGGGGAGGATCCACTCAAACAGCTCTCTTAAACAGGGTTGAGTCAAAAGCTCTTTGTCTCATCAACTCCTCTCCTCTGACTGACTGTCTTCAATCTTTAAATCACCGCCGCAATGTTGCTTCTCTTGCTCTCTTCTACTGTTATTTTCATGCTCACTGCTCTTCTGAACTTGCTAACTGCATACCTCCCCCACTCCCGCGGCTTCGCTGCACAAGACTTTCTACTCATTTTCATCCCTATTCTGTCCATCTTCCTAATGCAAGAGTTAATCAGTATCTACTCTTTCATCCCTTTCACTGGTAAACTCTGGAACTCTCTTCCTGTTTCTATTTTTCCACTTTCCTATGACTTAAATCTTTTCAAAAGAAGAGTAACAAGACACCTCCCGAACTAAATTGCCCTACCTCTGTTTGTATTTTATTCTCTTACTGTCTTCTTTATAGGGACTGGCAACTAAGCGGGCTTTGTGTTATCCATTTTTGTTGTGCCCTTGGCCAGTTCCTTGTGATGTAAAAAAAAAAAAAAAAAATATTGTTCAATTATTTAAAACATTACAACTAAAAGAAAGAATTTTTAATGTATCTCTTTAAATAAAAGCGTAATTTTTATATATATATATATATATATATATATATATATATATATATATATATATATATTATATATAATATATATATATATATATATATATATATATATATATATATATATATATATATATATATATATATATATATATATATATATATATATATATATATATATATATATATATTATATATATATATATATATATATATATATATATATATATATATATATATATATATATATATATTATTTTCGTAAGAAATATCCTGTGAGAAATTTTGAATTTCTTTTTTGGGGATGTTCCCGAGGTTCAATTATATCGAATTTTGGATATATTATTCGGCAATTGTTCTTGAGCTGGAAACAGTTTAGAAAGCTTCTGAAGCCATTTTACCAAGGTCTAACTACAAATTGCCTGGACTACATTCCATGAAATGTTCCTGAACCATCCAATATGCGTATGTTGTGGTCCACGTTGTCCGCAGCATGATGTATTAACAGTACAAGATTTTGTTTTGCAAGGTCTATACTATAATTCACTGCGGCTCTTCACTCAAAATACCCCAATCCCTAGTTGGAGTAGTGCAAGCAGGATCCTTGGTCGAGTAGCTTGCATAATGGCTTGTCCTATGGATGTCTTTTCCAATAAACAACACTCGCAGGAAGCCTGAAGTGATGGTGGCAGGAGGTTGATCCGTCAAGTGCTGCAAACATCTGATCTCGACTTGGGTACAATTCACTTGATACGTCACTTTCTCTAATGTCGCTCTTTATCATATTGGCAGCTGTTTCCACCAATCGCAGCTTTTCATCAGAGGAGTTGTCCTTTAAAGGGTCTTTGTACAAATCATACAATATGGACTCGGCAATTTTACGAAATGTCACTATATTTGGCTTGTCGTTCATCTCAGTAATAATGAGTGAGTCACCAAAGACTTCAAGGAGCTTTCCTATTGTTTGTTTGTTGCTACATTATATGGGTCTACTCTTGTGCCATGGAGATATTCCTGCATTTTACCACAAAGACCCCTCAAAATTAATTGTTCATCATCGTTTTTCTAAAGAAACTGAGCAGCCTTAAGAAGGGTATCGTGTTTCAGTGAGTCCTCAGGTCTTTCATATTTCAGTTTCTTATTTTGGGTGTTTCCGTTACTGTACATCAATGAGATCTGTTTTTCATTGCGAAAGTTAACATTGCATGCTTGAGTATAGATGGCATCTGCTGCAGGCAGGTCTTGCGCAAATGCTTTTCTACCAGCCACTGTTTCTGTAACAGCAAAAAATGTGTTTTTCCTCAATGGCCGTACTTAATTTGCATAATAATGTAATTTTGAGGCATTTTCTCACAAGTATAATAAGGTGTATTTTTCTGGTATTGCTGGGGTGTATCTCAACATCATGCATATGAAACCATTTATTTAGCAATTTTCTTCGGCATCGGTGATTATATGACATAATTTGACTGGATTCAAGAGCTAAATCCAAACCCTTGCCACCCAGAGTATCCTTTCAAAAGCCGGACTCAAATAATAACCCTCCATCCCTAAAGACTTCGCAGAGCCATAGGATGAAAGAATTGAAAAAGAGTAATTCTGGCCTTCAGACTACTACTCCTTAGCTACCGGGGAAGGTCCTATTGATACGGCATCGGCGATGACGTTTTAATCGTCCCTTGACGTAGTAAATTATGAGTTGATAAGGCTGGTGCAAAAGTGACCATCTCATTAGACGTTGATTATGTATGTAACATGAAAACTTCTGTAAAACTAGCACCAACGCAAAGCACTGCTTTTCAATGACATTATGGGACTGCTGGTGTTTCTTCAACTTCGCCGAAAGGTAGCACACCGAATAGATCGTGGCCAGCTCCCCATCCCTTTGCATTAAAACGGCCCTAACTCCTAAGTCACTGAGGATAATTTACAGGAGGAATGGTTGCGACATGTAGTAAAAAGGGAGTGCGTAAAAACTGGGCTGCTGGATAGCAGAACCTTCACTTGAAAGAATGCTTTTTCGCATGCTGAAGTCCACTTGAACGTCTTTTTGGAGCTTGTTAAAGTACAGTAAGTGGGGCTGCGATGGCAGAGATATTGAGGCAGATACGACGGTGGAAGTCACACATCCCAGTGAACCGTTGCACTTATTTCCGAGTTGTGGGACGAGGGACGTGAAGGACGGCTTCTATGTTCGCTTGCTTTGGCCGAGTCCGTCCCTGGCCCACCATGTGTCTGAGGTATGTACATAAGTCACAGCACCCTGGTCAAACCTTGACCTGGCCTGATTTATGGTGTGAACAATGTCCTCCAGTCGCTGCAGAAGATTGAAAATCCACTTCAGGTGGTCCTTCCATCTATCAACAACGTTCAAGGGATCATCAAGGTACACGAAAGTTCCATCCAACCCCCTTATTACATTATTCATGAGGCGTTAGAATGTGGCCGGAGCCTTATCTAAGCCAAACGGCTTGTAATCATATTGGAATAGGTCATTAGGCGTGACAATGTCTGATTTTTTTTTGTAAGCCTCGGTCAAACGTATCCCTTTTGTAAATTTATTTTGGTCAAAAAATATAGCTTGGCCCACTGTGTCAACCAAACTATCGAATAATGGCAGTGGGTAAGAATCTGGTATTCCGTTATATCATTAATTTTCCAGTAGTCCATGCAAAACCTGAACTTTCCTCCTGGTTTTGGAGTGACAAGACTCGGCGAGGCCCAAAGACTACAGCTCGGCTCAATTAGTCCATGCTCCAGCAAGTAGTTTACCTTCTTGCTGCATTACTTATCTTTTCTGAGCTGATTATGACCCCGTTTTATTGGAAAAACACCAGGTTTAAGTTTTATTCCATGCTCAACCACTGTACATTTCCCTAGGGCCTAGGTCATCCTTAGTCACTTGTGGAAACAGTTTTAGCGTCTGTTTTTCAGATTTTGCACTTATTCGCGCGAAATATGAGATATTAAGGAATCTATGTTTTCAAGTATCTCACTGTTGGACATGATTGGGTAAGATAGTTGTAACAAGGAGTAGTCATCTACACATTGACATGGCGGTCATACCCAACGGTGCATAAGTGTGTGCTACGCGTGTTGGGGACAGTGTTTTTCCACTTACAGTGACTATAGCTCTGTTATAAGGCTACATACTACTTACACGGACTTTGGTGCAGCGTGGTATAGTGAGGTGACGGCTGTGACCTTTCGTTATAGCTGCGGTCGAGGTGTCATTTTACCATCCCTCGGGCCGCGCAAACAATTGTGTGCCCTATGTCCTCTCTCGTATGATGGCTTGTGGCGTGCTTTGATTGCCATGGCGCCCACTGCGCCATCCCCCACTCCTGCAGGAGAGGCTGATTCCCGGCTGGTGACGGCTGTGGATGATGTGTTGGGCTTCCTCTCCAGCATGAGGAGGAAGATGCCCAAGGATGACCTCACGAAGTTAGTATGTAAGTACTACAGTGAGGTGGACATCGTGAAGGCACGAGACACCTACTACAGGATCCTGCCGGAGCGACAGGACTCCAGGATCAGGAAGAGGTGCTCCAGGGTTATGGCAGACAACATCTCGATGCTCTCGGACCTTATACAGGAGACGCCTCCTGATACACACTTGCCGTTGGTGTATGGTGATGTGTGCCACTCCCTTCCACGCGACTGGGCGGCCTGGACGGTACAGCCATATACACCCTGTGCATCAATGTCAAACGGGAGGTGGTAAGTACGAACTGGGAGGTGTTGGGTGTGAAGGCGACCCTGGCTGAGCACCAATCACTCCTTGATCGGCTGTGTGCCACCCTCCTGGAGGTGCCATATAGGGAGGTGAGACTTGCCCTCGTCCTCGCCCCGGCGCCGCCGCAGGTTGTGCCTGGCGCTGCCGCCCACCTGGAGGTGCCAAGTAGGGAGGTGGGACCTGCCACCGCCCTCACCCCGGCGCCGACACAGCCTGGTCAGGACATGGCTGGCGTAGCGTTGGCGGACTCTCCTGTCCCACCCCTGCCGCCCCAGCTGATGGCCGCTCCCAGCGCTGCAGCTTCACCACGGGGGGTCACTGCCCTCCCTTGGTTGGTCACAAGAGGGCGTGCGGTCCTTCCCCCCCC
>JACEEZ010022353.1:0-10390 GCA_016584305.1 Chionoecetes opilio | reverse complement strand
AAAAATCAGCTTTTAGAACTTTTCAGAGCAGGATCATAATATAGTGAAATGGGAAAAGGGCAGATGTAGAACATTTAAGAGAAGCTAATGAAATTCTGGGGATTATCAAAAAAAAATTGAAAAATTGATATAGTATAGAGTACAAATTTTTCCCTAGTAGAAACGCTGCAAAAAAAACACAAGATACAAGTTGTCGATGCCAGAATGTTTTGGGTATCCTCCCCAAAGACATAAATGCAGAAAGTGTTTTGTTTCTTCCAAATTAAAAATTGTATTATAAAATCATTTGGGGGACAGGATGCTCAAAAAAATGGGTGCAATTGGACAGAATTAGCAAGAAAACCTCTTAGGGTTACTATTCCATTACAGATCATTTCGGCAGCTACAACACAACTTTAGGTCAAGGTAATTGACGTTTCCCCATCAGCTGGGTTTACTGTTCGCGTTGAGAAGTAAAAAAGTTCAAAAAAAAGCGGCGCTGGAAAGGCTATCTCGGCTTTTTACTGTTGATAAAAAACACGCAATAAGATTCCCCCGGGAAGGTTATGATTGTCGCAAAAACTCTGAAGATCAAGATCACCCTTCTATTTAAGGCGAAATGTTGGGACAATGACTTAAAAAGATTGGAACCTTTTGACGTGGGGAAAATGAATGAAAGAAGTATTTTGAGATGCGCGTTGGGGGACATTATTCCGCAAACTTCGATTCCCTAGCCACCATAAGTCGATTTATCTTCCCTGGGATATCTTCAGCAGAAAGATCGGGTCCAATTGGGCCCGAACATGCAGGTTGGATCAAGTGTTCACATCCCAGTGTGGGCGATCACTTCCCTTTTTCCATCAAGTTTAGTGCTACTAACATGACCGCATATTTCGACCTTAATATTTTTGAGCAAGATAGACGCGATAAAAAATTCCAATGCTTTTTTCCCTTACAGCCTTTGTTCTGAAAATTTCCCCAATCATCATGAATGAGAGACCGCAGGACATTGTTTTAATCCGGGGATCATTTCACATTTGACAAATTTTTGGCACCCGTCGGTACTCTTATGAATGGTTCAGGATTGCCCTGAAGTACTTCAAGAAATATAAACCAAATGCCATGCACAATGAGTCTGGAAAAGTGTTTCGGGGCGATACGTGGTCATATGATAGTAAAAGCATACAGCCTTAAGGCAGACTTTTTTTTCCCTCGTAAAAAAGTGGAACTCTTCATGACCTTTTAAAGAGCTTGTGCCCTGCCGACGATGTAACCCGCCAAACAAAATTTCAGAATGGGAAATTTTCGAGTGCATGTCCAATTTTTTACCTTTTTTTTTTTTGGATCGAAGAAAACGTACTACAATTATTTCGCAAATAATCAACCGGGTTGGGAATATCAGCGAATATCAACATTGCACTTTCCCTTTGATAACGCAGACATAACCGGTTTGTGGGATTTGCATTTCCCAAGGGGGGTGGAGATTATCCCCATAATTGCAGAATGGGGACTCATAATTACCTGAAATCAAATCCCTGTATCTACAGAAACATTAATTTTCCCTTCTAAAATCCGCCGTTAACAAAATGTTAAAGGGAAGGTATGTTTTTTGTAAGAAGAAGCGGATTGGGGGCCGGACCGCACAGACCTGGGATAGAAAAAGCCTAATCTTTCCCAAAAAACCCAGAGGGGACTAACTCTGGGAAGTGGATTTACAGACATCCAAAGGAAAACATGACTCTTTTAATGTTTTTGGGGTTTTATCCTCTGTTTCCTTTAAAAACTTAGCAATGCGGAATACCCAGATTTTTGTTGGAAAGTAGGAAACAGCAAAAGGATATGAGGGGAAAATAGAAAAATCGGGACAAAATGACAAAAAGAAAGATTGAACTTTTTGGAATCCTAATCCCCTTTCTTTCCACATGGGTCTCGGCAACAGTAAAGGACTAATGCGACCCGGGGTTAGTCAAAAGCACCAAGCGGTACGAAATTGTAGTAAAAATGTTTGGGAAACAAGTTTTAAATATTTCCCAAAATATTTAAAAAAGTGAAAACACTAGGATCTGTTCTGACTGCACTGATGCTTCAAATATAGAAGAATCCCCAGTACTTTCAGAGAATGAGGGGTTTCATGGCGGAATAGAATCTCGAAGATGTCATGTATTTTCAAACGGGGAACGGGCAATCCTCAAGGGGGGGTTTCGGGCAAGCGAAGAAGAGGGGTAGGTTGTGAGTGACAGAGCTGCTGCGGGGCATTGCCATAATCCTGTCGGGTTTTTTTGCTTCCCGAAGCATTTTTTGGGCCGTGGGACCATGACACATCAACGCCTTCCACAGGCTTTTTAGAGGGCATGATCCCCTGTGGCCAAATGTGTTTGATTTTTGCAGGAAAAGGGGGGCAGGGACCAGGTGGGAAGAGTTTTCATGAGGGGGCACAGTGCCCCCCACGGGGTCTTCCTTTAGTGGTGAGGGGGGTGTTCCGGTTGGGGGCCATGGGGGGATGAGGAGCACCCGGGCCTGATTCAAGCGGGGGTTTAGATGGGTTTTAAGTCACATGAGCACCCGCTTCGTGCCCAGTCCCTGGTTTTACAAAAGGCATCTGGTGATCCCCTTTTAAATTTTGGCGGGGTCCGCAGCATGAACTCGGGGTCACAACCCCTTTTCCCCTAGGGTGGGCACGCTGTAGGGGAGGAGGGTATCGCCTCCATGTGGGGAGATTATTTCAAGGGCATTCTCAATTGTGTGAGGGACGAGGAGAGTAAGATGCCCTGTGTGGTGGGATGCGTGGTGTGTCGCTGCAGGGTTACCGCAGCGTGGACCACGAGGAAATGAGAGGGGTTTTGCAAAGCTTCTCCTCCAGTGAGGCTTTGGGTATGGATGGGCTCTCTTCTGGGGCATTTAAGTATGCGTCCCCCAGCGTTGTTACTTGGCTCTGTCTCTTCATAAATGCCTGTGTCTGCCATCAGTACATACCCAGTCAGGTCTTGGCAGTGCTTATAGTGCCTTTACTTAAGAGCAAAGTGAAGGACCTTGCTAGCTCTGGCAATGACAGGCCCATTGCCATAGCAACCGCCCTGTCCAAGATGCTGGAGAAAGTGGTGCTCCATCGTCTTGAGGCCTACCTGTATAGTGTATACACTGGACAATCAGTTCAGCTAAAAGAAAGGCCTTGGCACTGAGATGTGTGTGTGGACATTGAAGAATATCATTCATTGCTACACTTCCAGAAATTCACCTGTTTATCTGTGTTTCCTGGATGCCAGAAAGGCGTTTGACAGAGTGAATTACTGGAAGCTCTTTCATAAACTTCTCGTCAGGGGTACACCTGGGTACATTGTTAATTTATTAATGTACTGGTACACTACCCAGGAATTTACTGTTAAGTGGGGTAATTCCTTCTCGCTGCCCTTTAGTACTGCCAATGATATTCGGCAGAGGGGGTTCTTATCCCCCTACCTGTACAATGTGTACACGGATGATCTCAGTGCCAACCTTCGTGATACAGTTGTCGGCTGCCACATACATGATGGGTGCATCAACTCACTGAGCTATGCTGATGATATTGATTGATTGATTATAATTTTAAGGCGCCGCAACTGCGGGGTTATTGACGCCTGCTTACATAAGATACATGAAAAGTAAAACTAAAAAACTAAATTTAAGATAAAATAAAAATATTTAAAAAAACGAGATACATAAAAGAACAAGAGTACATTAAAAACAATAATAAGTGAATATTAAAAACATCATAACTTGTGAGAAGGCCAGCCTTCTCAATAAAGGTATGGATTTCATGTCCCGGAGAGAAACACCTCTCTCCCAATGCCAGGGAGAGACGGTAAGCACCGTCCGAGCCGCGACACCGGGACAAAAATTGCACACGTAGGTCCCCAAGACTGGGACACTCGACCAGCAAGTGCCACATAGTTAAGGGGACCAAATAATCATCACAGTAAGGAGGGTGGCCCCCCTCCGTGAGGAACCCATGAGTATATAGAGTGTGACCAATACGCAATCGTGCCAAGGCAGTCTCCCATCTCCGGGAGAGACCGCAGTAGCTCCAGTCCTCGATACTTTGGCGGATGCTGCGCAGTTTATTTTGCCCAATAGTAATCCAACGTTACTGCCAACTGTTGTGAACTGATCTATGGATTGCCGAGCGCAGGTCCGTAGCCGGCACTGCAAAATGTGATAGAGCTGTTCTTCTAGCTGCAGCTTTTGCCAAGGCATCAGCTTCCTCATTACCGGCAACACCAAACATGTGCCGGTACCAACAAAACTGCCCGTCCGGCCTCGCCTCTTGAGCAGATAAAGCCATTCCAGGATGGCATTGACCAGCGGATGGGGAGAGTTAAAATTACACAGTGATTGAAGAGCACTACAAGAATCACTAAAAATTGTAAAAGAGACATCCGGAAGAGTAAGAATAGCCATGATAGCATATAAAATAGCACTCATTTCAGCCGTAAAAACAGATGAAACACTTGGAAGGCTGACGCCTTTGTTAAACGATGGGAATACGACACCGTATCCAACTCCTTCGTCTGATTTGGAACCATCAGTAAAGACAGGGACCGAACTCTGATGTGTGCAAAAGTGGTCTAAAAACTGGGTACGTTCAGCCTGAGGAGGTAAAGACCCTTTTGAGAGCGGAAGGCTTTGGAGAAGGACACTTCTGGGAGAAGCCATGGACCGACTGTCGTAGGCCTAACCCGCTGTGGGGAGTCACCTTGTCGTGGTGGCGGGGCTTGAAGCGTGGTCGACGGCGCCACCTCCTCTGGCGGCCTGCCTGCCATTGTTGGGTTCGGTGGCCGTCGGCCTCGTGGACCAAGCGCTCCCCCTTCGTCACTGGGAGGTGGAGCCTTCCGGTGATGTCGCCTTTATGCTTCCTCCCCCTTTCTCTCCTTTCTTAGGGCGATTCTAGGCCCGGTGAGACCCTTCTCTTCCGTCTCACGCTTCTTCTTCCTTTTAAACTTCACGCTCCGCTCCCCACGTGTTTGTCGTGCGTGGCATCCCGTATATTCCCCGCGCGCCCCTCTATCTGGGAGTTGAGACCACCGCGGGGCGGGTTGTAGTTTCCCTTCGGGGGGGCAACACGCTTCCTTTGGTAGGGGGGTTGGGGTAAGACGGGGGGTCCAGTGTGGCCCGCTGGTCAATCGCTGGTCATGCGTTGGTAGGGCCAACGGAGGTTGCCTGGTGGGCACCCGCATCGGTCCCGCGGCTGCCACCACACACTAGGCAACCGAAGGGGGGTATACTTCCCCGCTACCCCTGGAGCTGGTTAGGTGAGGTCCTTCCCCCAACAGACAGCTTCCCCTTGTTGGGCTCCGTGGTGGGTGGGGCGTGGGGAAGTGAAGAAATTTTTGTTTTATGTATCAAACAAAAAATTTACCCGTCCTGCTCTCTCCCTGACGTCCGCTTGTCCTCGACATCTCCCATTGGATCCTCTCACATTGCCACTCTGGCGCCTTTCCAGGCCCGACGTGGCACAAAGCGGGCAGCCGCCCCTTCCTCCTTAGCTCCCGGTCTGGCGGTCCCCACTTCAAGGGACGAGACAGGGATTGAGAGACGAGCCGGGCCCTAGGGGCACTTCTACGTGGACAACCTTGCTTCTTTTCGAACGTGTCCAGGCCTTGACATACAGAGCAATACATGTATTTTAAAGGGTTTTATGGTGTGGTCCCCCGCACCCTACTTATTTATGATGACAATGGACGAACAAATAGGTGCTACAAAAATTTTTTGCTGCAGCAGATGATGCTTCCTCTGCTTATGAGGCAGCCACAAAGATGGAAATTGGAGCGAGACATTACAGAGCCGAACTCATTCCTCTGTAATGTTGGAGACGCCCTGATGACTACATCCCAACACTTTGGGGAACTTACAACATCTACTCCACCTGTCCGCCACAGCCCTACCCCTTCTTGGTACGTGGTTATTATAAGGAAAGTGGTGGCAACTTTTTCCTTGCGGCGCGGTATTTAGAGAAGAAATTGGAATGATCCCGGAAGGCCACCTGAAAAGGTATGGCAGGGGGTTTTAATCCGAGCCAAGGACCTTACTCAGGCTCGGATGCTCTTCCACATGCCCATCACCGAAGACAGCTTTTTTTGATACCATCAAACCTCATCCAAAATTCAATACCACCCAAAGGCGTAGTCTACAACTACGACCTCTTTGAGTTTTCGGAGGCAGAAATCTAAACATGTCCCCGGGAAAGAGTTCAACAGGGCATAAGGTCAGAGGAAGCAAAAACATGATCTTAATACTTTCTACGGATCAGTCTCCCCGATTCCATCAGGATTCCAGTCTCTAAAGATAAAAGCCTTTATCGACCCGCCCTATGCAGTGCTATGAGTGCTACAGCTTTGGGGCACGGGAAAATTTTTGTAAATCCCCTCCTCGCTGTGGTCGATGCTCGGCGTTGGGTGCCCAATCCACAGCTGACTGTACGTCAACTCCTACTGCTTCCACTGCAGTGTTGTTTCACCCACCGATTCCCACAGTGTGGGACTTACAAATTAGAAGAAGACATCCTTTATTTGGCCAGCTCCCAATTTATCAGTCTTGGGAGCGCCAGAAGAGAACTTTCCCACAGACAAGCAGGCGGGGGAGGAAGCAGGACCTACGCACCCGCGATGGCTGCTGCTTCTTCTAAGACTCCTAATCAGCCTGCTGCAGTTCCACCACCACATTCTCTTAAACCTAATCCATCCATCCCAATGAAGAATAAGTTCTCGCTACTGACCTGTAATTATGTGGAGTCTGCTGACTCTTCTCATAATGAGCCTCCAACCACCTCTCATGTAGTGCATGCCGCACACGGGAAATATGGCAATAGTGACTCCTCCTCTAAGAGGCTCCCAAAAAGCCATCCTAATAAGGAGTCTCAGAAGCGAACTCGCAGTTCCAATGAGTCCTTAGAGTCTGTGGGCGTCCCTCCGGCTAAAATCTCCATTGCTGAGCAGGAGGGGATGGACTTGCGTACAGATACACCTACTGATAGGTGTGGGAGTACTGACGTGACTCCTAATATCACTGCCCCTGTTACCACCCCTGAAGCGGCTTGCGACACAGCTCTACATCACGCTGATGGCGAAGGTGTCTCAGAACCTATGGACACACAAGCAGTTGATAGCCATCCTGATAAGCAATCTTCAAGACCCTCGTCGGGAGCTATCAGTAAACCTAGAGGTAGTAAATCATCTGTCAGTAAATTGGCATCTTGGGTGGGAAATACGGTATCTACTACTGCCGCGGGTCCTCGTATGAGAACCCCGATTTCACCACCGGATATACGCAAACGCCAACCGACATCTGGAAATGTAAGAAAAAGTAGTTTACCATCTTCTACAACACAGAAAAAAGATGTTGGGCTTTCAAATAGCGCAGTCTCTCCAAGCCGTAAGGCTTCTACTGCATCATCTTCACGCACGAAATAACATCTTCAATCCTCCAATGGAATATTCGTGGATTACGTGCAAATTGGGAAGAACTAGTCCTCATCAACGAGTTGGACCCAGAAATTATCTGTTTACAGGAAACAATGATAGGGCAGGGAAGGTGTCTCTGCCCGACAGGTTTTATACCTGTCCACACACCACCTCCATTAGGTGGTGGCTTTAGTGGTGGTTGTGGCCTTTACCATCGTCGGGATGTCCCCTTAACTGTCATCCCACTGCAATCACCCTTGCAGGCTGTAGCAGGTCGTATCCATCTGCACAAGCCACTTCTGCTCAATATTCTACCTTCAAATGACGACATACCTCCCCCAAGATCTTGAGGATCTTATCCCACCCGCTTCCCCGTCCATTTTTTCTGCTTGGAGACATGAATGGGCGGCATTTTCTGTGGGGAGATTCCACAGAAATCGTCGCGGTGATTCTCTCGTAACTTTTTATAGATGGCAACAAACTTAAAAATATAAACACGGGAGAACCAACACATTTCCATTCGCAGACGGGAACATGACTGCTATTGACCTATCACTCTGCAGTCCACAGGTCGCCCCCGCTTCTCATGGGAGGTGGCCGATTCTCTTCGAGGAAGTGGGCCATTATCCCATACTACTTAAAGCAGTGCCTCGCCCCCTTTCCGATGTCTCCCAAAATGGTGGGCCCCTCTCGTGCAGACTGGGAGGGGTTCAAAAGGCTTGTGTTTTTGAACATCATATAGATGACTTTCCAACAATAGATGAGGGCCCTAGATTACTTTGTGTTTCGAATCCATTTTGCAGCCTCGCCCGAGCATCCCCCCCCACATCTGGATCTTTCTCTCGCCGACCTGTTCCGTGGTGGACTCAGGACTGTACGGCAGCGAGGAGCACTCTGGATCTTTCTCTTTGCCGACCTGTTCCGTGTGGACTCAGGACTGTACGGCGCGAGGAGGCACTCCCCGTGCTGAAACGCAATAAATATCGCGGCACAACTTCAGTAGACCTAAAAATACTTTTCACGGTCAGAGCTACATACCCAAGGGTTAAAGAAAGAGGCTCGTCCCTCTCTTGGAGGGCTTATTTAGTATGTCTGTGCCATCTACCCGGTGTCCAAGGTTGGCAAAGAGTGAGGAAAATGAAGGGAAGTTTATCCATCCCCCTCCAGTTCTATCAATTAATGGAGAACCCTGTGGAGATCCTTGGGCTGTACAGAGGAATTTTGCTTCCCATCTCCCATCAGACGACCTTGCGTCTCCAAGTGGTGAGGGGCGACTGGACAAGAACAGAAAGGCATAGATTTTTCATCCAGAGGCGGGGAATCTTCAATGTTCTTTTACACCTCATGGCTATGTCAAGCCATGAGGTTCGCGAACTTCCCCAGGCCAAACGATGTACATATTGCGACTCTGTCATCTTTGAGATGAGGGCTCTAGATTTCTTGTTGAGCATCTATAATAGGATCGGATTAGAGAACCTCCAAGTAGCTGGATGTGGCGGTGGTGATCCCGATCCTAAGTCCCGGGAAGGACCACCACTTACCGACGATTAGGGCCCAACCCTAACTTCATGTGTGTGTAAGTATTTCGAAAAATGGTAAATATCGATTTGTAATGGTTTTTGGAACGGAAAACTTTTTCCCCGTTCCAGTGTGGATTCCGTAAAATCCACTCTACACAGAAGCGCTATTCCTTAGAGTCATCCATATGCGGGGCATTCGCCTCTCGACAACACCATTGACCATCTTTTTCGTCCTGAAAAGGGTTACGACACGGTTTTTGGAGAAAAGGTATATTGCAATATTGTATGATTTGGGCTAAGAGGTCGTTTGCCTGTGTTCCTCCAGAGTTTTCCTAGCAAAAGGGTTCTTAGAGTTCGAGTTTGGCAACATACTGTCTTCTGAACACCCCTTCCCGGGGCATCCCCAAGGTAGCGTTTTTGAGTGTAGCTCTGTTCGCTGTACTGCCGAGGGGTTTTAGTACCTATACGTGGATGATTTATCAATCTATTTTGCTGCTTCCAGGATGTCGGTTGCAGGAGAAGACTTCAAATTGCTATTGATGAAGTTTTGTGAATGATGAGAAACGTGGTTCCGGTTTTCTCCAAAGAAGACTGTAGCAGTTCATTTTGCAGAACCCGTGGGATTCATCCCGACCCAGCCTAACTTTACGGAAGAAATACCATGTAGGAAGAGACCGGTTTTTAGGACTCATTTTGACAATAGACTGACTTTTGGGTTTCCTCACCTTCGTGCTCTCAAAACTGACTGCTCGGACCATGGATCTACGAAAGCCTCTGCCAAAACCACTGGGGGGGTGCGATGCGCTACACTCCTCTATCTCACCGCTCACTTATCCTTTCGAAGCTGAATATGGATGTGAAGTGTACTCCTCTGCCACACCACTCGACTCGATGCTGGATTCGGTATCATATGTGTGTCCCTTGGACCGGGGCGTTAGTTCATCTCCATCCAGCTTTTTGGTGGATGCTGTTGTCCTCCATTAGATTTCACGCCAGTCCCTCTGTAAATGTTTTGGGATCGCCTCAACGCCTCCTGCTCAATAGCTTGCCGTGCTGTCTTGTATTTAGGATCGCAACCTTACCATGGCGAAGAAGCTTACAAAGCCAGGTTTCCGATTGACAGCTATTAGGAGACGTATCCTTCCCTCTTACGATCTGCCGAACAAACAAAAGATAAACAAACACCTGTGGTGCAGTCCCTATAAAGTTAAAGTAGAGAATTAAAAAGTTTCGTATCGTCGCCTTCACGCTATTTTTTCTACAACTAATACCTTTCTGCACTGCGTCCGTACTTTGTATCTGTTCTCATTTTTTGTCATTAATTCGTTTTGCTCGCACGCAAGTAGTGTTGCAATGTTTACTTGTCTCAGCACATTGAGGCGTCAGAACCAAGGGGCATCAGCGCCCAAATTTGTTTCGGTTTTTTGTATGGTCGGAAAAGCATTACAATTTGGGAGG
>JACEEZ010022352.1:97500-102494 GCA_016584305.1 Chionoecetes opilio | reverse complement strand
GAAGTGGAAAAAACTTCCACCCTTATGGGTACTACATAAGCACCTTAAGAGGTGCATTAATCATAATTTGCACCCTCAAGGGGTGAGAAGGGATATCACAGATTTTGCACTATTAAAGGGTGCAAAGTTGACCTTTCCGCTAGGGTACCATCTCCTGTGCCAGGTAAGTATGCTTGCCGCGTTGTAAAGGTCTATTTGTACAACTAAGCATACAGGACACACACACAACAATACAAGCATGTACAGAAATGCATATGCAGGGCATTTGTTAAAGAATTACAAAGCGGGCATCAGCCGCCAGGGAGGAGGGTATCCCGTCAGGCTACGGGAGGGTCGCGGGAGGCGTTGTGGGACGGTGAGTCCACCTGCGTCACTGGTCACCCTGCCGGGGCGACGGGGTGTGGATACGTGATGTGTCAGCGGGGAGGGGGCGTTGCTCGCAGCACCCCCAACATCACGTCTCTCGGGGTGGTGTGGCGGACCATGAGGGGCAGGCCCTGCCTCCACGCCACTCAGCAGCCCCCCACCGGCCAGGATGGGCGGTGCGGGGGCCGGACCAGGCCTCAGGGGGGCGGTGCAACCAGATGCCAGCTTTTTATTCCGCCAAGCTAAACACCTACGCATGGTAAATAATTTTATATGGTAAATACTTTCCTGCAAACAAGATGTCATATATGGAAATATACTAGACTGTATAATATATAATTAAGTATTTGTGCCGCTTCTCTATACCTACGGTTGTCTAGCTTATAATTTTATTCATAAGTCATCAGACATCAGACAAAGTTACGTTACTTATATCTATCACTTCAATTCCAATTCCCTCACCCTCACCCACACCCCCATCCCCCCCCCCCATTCACTCACCCATCACCCCACACCCATACCCATCACCCACCCATTCACCACCCTCCCTCACCCTACATCAGGTTTCCTCAATTCTCGCAACCCACTTTTTTTTCACAATTGTCGCTAATAGGCTGCTAAAAAAAAAAAAAAGTGATCGGATCACTCATATTGGGCTTAAACTTCCCTGGTCAACCCGGTTCCAAAATGTTTCATTGAGGTGATTGCGCCACGGGGGCGGAACCTATACAGACACACACACCACACACACACACACACACACAGACAGACAGACAGACAGACACACTTTCGCTTATATTTACCACTAGCCGCAAGCCGCCCTCCGGGCGGACTTTTTGGCTAGCTCCTGCGGAGGGCTATTGGTGGGCCTTCGGCCCACCACCTGTTTGGTGGGCCTTCGGCCCACCAAACATGGACTCTTCCAGATAGCCCCTTTTAACTTTCCTGAATCATGGATGTAGAAATGTATGTATTCCCCCCCCCATTCACTCACCCATTACCCATCACCCCCCACCCTTCACTCACCCATTACCCATCACCCTCCACCCATTCACTCACCCATTACCCATCACCCCCCACCCATTCCTCACCCATTACCCATCACCACACACCCATTCACTCACCCATTACCCATCACCCCCCATCCATTCACTCACTCATTACCTCACCCCCCACTCATTCACTCACCCATTACCCATCACCACACACCCATTCACTCACCCATTACCCATCACCCCCCACCTATTCCCTCACCCTCACCCATCACCCCCAACCCTCACCCCCCACCCATTCACTCACCCATCACCCCACACCCATTACCCATCACCCCACCCATTCACTCACCCATTACCCATCACCCTACATCAAGGCTTCCTCAATTCTCGCAACCCACTTTTGTTTTCACCATTCTCGCTAATAGGCTGCTAAAAAAAAGAAAAAAAAAGTGATCGGATCATCTCATAATGGGCTTATGACCTTCCCCTGGTCGACCCGATTCCAAAAATTGCCATATGAGGTGTTTGCGCCACGGGGGGCGGAACCTATACCACACACACACACACACACCACACACACAGACAGACAGACACACAGACAGACAGACAGACACACTTTCGCTTTTATTAATATAGATTACCCATCACCCCCACCTATTCCTCACCCATCACCCATCACCCCCAACCCATCACCCCCCACCCATTCACTCACCAATCACCCCACACCCATTACCCATCACCCCACCCATTCACTCACCCATTACCCATCACCCTACATCAAGGTTTCCTCAATTCTCGCACCCACTTTTTTCCCACAATATCGCTAATAGGCTGCTAAAAAAAAAAAAAAAAAAGTGATCGGATCATCTCATAATTGGGCTTAAAACTTCCCCTGGTCAACCCGGTTCCAAAAATGTGCCATATGAGGTGATTGCGCCACGGGGGGCGGAACCTATACCAGACACACACACACACACACACAGACAGACAGACACACTTTCGCTTATATTTACCATTACCCATCACCCCCCACCTATTCCCTCACCCATCACCCATCACCCCCAACCCATCACCCCCCACCCATTCACTCACCCATCACCCCACACCCATTACCCATCACCCACCCATTCACTCACCCATTACCCATCACCTACATCAAGGTTTCCTCAATTCTCGCAACCCACTTTTTTTTCACAATTATCGCTAATAGGCTGCTAAAAAAAATAAAAAAAAGTGATCGGATCATCTCATAAAAGGGCTTAAAACCTTCCCCTGGTCAACCCGGTTCCAAAAATGCTTCATATGAGGTGATTGCGCCACAGGGGGCGGAACCTATACCAGACACACACACACACACACACACACACACACACACAGACAGACAGACAGACAGACACACTTTCGCTTATATTTACCATTACCCATCACTCCCCACCTATTCCCTCACCCATCACCCATCACCCCCAACCCATCACCCCCCACCCATTCACTCACCCATCACCCCACACCCATTACCCATCACCCCACCCATTCACTCACCCATTACCCATCACCCTACATCAAGGTTTCCTCAATTCTCGCAACCCACTTTTTTTTTCACAATTATCGCTAATAGGCTGCTAAAAAAAAAGAAAAAAAGAAAAGTGATCGAATCATCTCATAAGTGGGCTTATGACCTTCCCCTGGTCAACCCGGTTCCAAAAATGTGCATATGAGGTGATTGCGCCACGGGGGCGGAACCTATACCACACACACACACACACAGACAGACAGACAGACAGACACACTTTCGCTTATATTATATATATATATTATATATATATATATATATATATATATATATATATATATATATATATATATATATATATATATATATTATATATATATATATATATATATAAAATTTATATAATATATAATGATTATATATTATATAAATACAATAGAAATAATTATGGTTATAAAAAAAAGAATAACAATAATGATAATGATGATGATAATAAGCATAATAATAGTAGTTGACTAATAATAATAAAAAAATAATGATAACAATGATATTATTCATAATAATAATGAAAATGTCAGTAATAATAATTATAATAATATTAATGATAACTGTAATTATATTATTAATAATATTGATAATTATTATTTGTTATAGTGTGAAATGCTCTTATTTTCTTTATCATTAATACTATTATCACCACTCAATTTTTTCATTATTTTTATGACTATCATTATCACTGTTGTTATGTTTTTAATAATTAGTATTAGTGTTTTAATTATTATTATTAGTGTTATTACATCATTATTATTATTGCAGTTTTCAATACAGTAATTATTATTGTTTGAATCACTATAGTATACTCCCACTATACAATAATACTATTATTATCATTAATATCAATTATACCATATATATTTATAATAGATAAAATAGTAATAATAATATCAATTATGATAATAATGATGATAATAAGAATTTATAGAATGATGTTGATAATAATAACAATAATAATGATAATATCAATTATAATGATAAAAAAAATGTTCATAATGATATAAATATCAATGATGAATTATAATGATATTGATAATAATGAGGATAAGAGAAATACAAAAAATATATAGTGATGATAATAATAATAATGATAATAATAATAATAATAATGATAATAATAATAATAATAATGATAATAATAACAGAAAAATATTTAATATATTTCCGTGGCCCATCCGCCTTGTATAAATACCAAGAAAGATGCAAGTTTTGCACCTTTCTATGTTTGCACCCTAAAAGTACCTTTAGAGGTGCAAAATTGCATCTTCCGCCTGGCAAGCGGATTTTGCACCCTAAATGTCAAATCTGCACCTTTCCTGCACCATTTTTTCTTAGCGTGTATCTGTCTCTTTATTTCTCATTTGTATTGTTAGTGCCATTATTGTTTTTTCTTAATATTATGTATATCTTTGTTCTCATAGTCTTGTCCTGTTCTTCCTCTTCTTTTCCCTCTCCGTCATTTTTCTTCTTGTCGCAGCAGGACACATGACAAGACTCATCGGCCTATCATGATTAAATGTTATATTCTTTGTTCTTTCCTTTATTTTTTACATCGTTCCTTAACAATATTTTTACCTAAAATACTTGGTTAGATGGATTTACCTTAAACCTTAAAAACGAATATTGGCAAACACAAGGCGTCTGGCGCAACAAAAAAAGGAGATCAAGCTATAAACGGCGGTGATATGATTTATTGCATGGCCATATAAGCGATATTTTTGTTAGGTTAAGATTATTCATTATTAATTACTAGACTATGTTGTGTTTACATAAAATTACTTATGGTAAATATGCACCATTGAAAATATGTAAATAAATATCTGTCTTCTTTTTCTTTTCTCTCTCGCTAATCTTAACCTCTATTGGTTGTAAGAATTTTTCCCTCATAGCAGAAGACGATACTCAACTGCTTGAAAAGAAAACACATACACACACACACACACACACACACACACACACACACACACACACACACACACACACACACACACACCACACATACACACACGCGCGCGCGCATACATACACACACACACACACACACACACAACCGCAACGATGGTCAAGTT
>JACEEZ010022352.1:60000-92500 GCA_016584305.1 Chionoecetes opilio | reverse complement strand
GTTAGGTGAGTGAATCTAAAGGTGGGGTTAGGTTACATTAGGTTAGGTTAGTGAATCTAAAGGTGGGGTTAGGTGAGTTAAATTCATATGTCCTATACGCTTCCTACTAAAAACATTTTATATCTCCAAAAGTAATGATTTGCGACAAAAACTCATTGAGAGTTTCTTAGAATCCATTAAGGTAACCAGAAAGCACACTCCCAATTGTGTAGGGAATTCTGGTCCTAGTGTAAAGAATTACCCTTGTTTCCAAGTATTATAATTTTGTCTTTCCGGAGGTAAGTAATATCTCCACAACGTGCTTCAGCTGAAATTATAGCCCTCCAGAAGATAGATATGACTGCGTAGTTAAAACTAATCTTTACCTTCATATCTCCCCAACACATGAGCAAAATTTATTATAAACATATCAATACTAAATAAAAAATAATAATGCCTTCGAAAAATGTTGTGTCAAATAAACAATGCCAAAACCTTTGTTCATCATTTTGATCTATTAGTACAAGTGGAACTGTCGTCGAAAATATCCGTCAGCGAGAATTATCGGTTGTTGTCTCGCCGATAATTTGGGTATACGAGAGTATTACCATGGACGGCCTTGGGCAAACATTTTTCCTGTCCACTGCTGCTCCATGGTCATCACTGCAGCAGCTGCACTGCTGCATCTTGCCAGTGGCGAGGAAACAATCATAATGTTATTATAATTTTCATTCCCGCTGTCAGTGTATGGTTCCTTTTTTATTTACTCTGGAGGGATGCATTCACGAGAGGGACATACATAATTCCCTCATGGTTCAGCCGATACCTCTTGACAAGTTGCTCGTTATTCAATTCGCCGAGAACGTCTCTTCTGACACGAAAATGACTGGGTTGGCGCTGACGGAAGAGTTGTTGTGCCGTCATGTTGACGGCTTATGTCAACATAAGGGTCCTCATGGGAGCTTCGGACCTCCCATAGCGCTTATGGAGAATTTATGGGAAAGCACAAGCACTTATGGAGATTTTTGGTAACTTATGGCGAACTTCGCCATTTTGTCTGCTTATGGGAAGCCCATAAGGCTTATGGAGCCTTTATAAGTATGGGCCCTGGTTGGTCAGTGAAAGAAAAGGTAAGATGGCCAATGCTGATGTTGAACAATGAAATCCCCAAAACTGGAAATTACTGCAAAAACGAAAGTGAGAATACAGATACAGTATATATTTTCAATATTTGCGGATGCAGATGCAGATATTCATTTTCAGGATTTACGGATGCGGGTGCAGATATCATTTGCAATATTTGCGGATGCGGATGCAGCAATTCATTTGCAATATTTGCGGATGCGGATGCCGATATTCATTTGCAATATTTGCGGATGCGGATGCATATATTCATTTGCAATATTTGCGGATGCGGATGCAGATATTCATTTGCAATATTTGCGGATGCGAATAATTTGAGTGACTCACTATCTCATCTGCACCAATGAATCTGATAATATTTCATCTTTTTAACCAGTTGCATATTTCCGTAACGCGAAAAAATGGGTTAATCCTGTCACTCACGATTGACGAAAAGTTTACATTGAGTGGTGGGAGTAAAATAATACATATATAGCTAGTACTTATATGCTCACAATGTTTCTTCACTCCTCAGTCCCTAATCATTTAACAATATAGGTTTCCGGCAATATTTTATACCCGTGGTCGCTAGTGACGTCACGGCAATAAGGCGAGGTAGGGAAAAAAAGAGTACACGAGCTCTCTCTTGCCAGCCCTTGCCGAGACAACACGCTCGGAGAGAGTGTCGTGTCTTACAACCCTTTTCGAAGGGTCTGAAGACGGGAACAATGAGCTGAGCTGAGCTGAGCTGAGGTGAGTGGGTGGTTGATCCCCTGAGGGACCCACGTGTGTGTTGTTGGCGATAGTTGTGTGTTGCTGAGCTGTGCTGAGTGGGTGGCCCGCTGAGACACCAGCATATAGAGCTAAGGCCCTATACCCACTCCACAGAGTGTTTTAGATAGATAGATATAGTACCTAGTAACTCATGAGTAGGAACCTTGTGTGTGTTAAGCCAGGAGGAGAAATATAGGCGTTTCGTTCGACTACATGATGTGAAGTATAGTTTTCTGTGGGAAACCATTAGCCATTTAGAACTGGGATGTGATTACTGTTCGAGAATAAAGAAACCCTGTTAACGAGTCGTTTATTAAATCCCAGTTATCCTCATATATTCTCTAATCTTAAAAAAAAAAAATCCCACTTATTGTGGGTGGTGGCAGCGTAATCGCCAGGTTTGTGGAGCCCTTCAAATTAACATCTAGCTATAAGGGGGGGGGGGCTACAAGTTGGTGGCAGCGGTGGGATTTGTTTATCCATGAAAAACTAATTTCTCACTACTTTGGCTCCCTTAGTTGGTGGCAGCTGGTTAGGGATCCATTTCATGCTTCCCCTTACCCACGTGCTAACTAATTCCTTTTTATTTTCCAAGTGCCAGTGCCCAGTGATCACATCCATGTACAGGGTAGCGCTAGTTGGGGACCTGATTATGACTAGTTCCCTCAGACCGTGGAAGTAGATGATCCTAACGTTACAGTAGATGTTTATAGAGCGCCAGGAGGCATGATTATAACTTTTTTTTCAGATGATAGATTGAACGGAGTCTTGCAGAAAGAATTTGAGTTAGTCATCCTATGGTTAGGCAGTAATGATATCAAAGGAGAGAAGAAGGATGTCAGGAGACTAGTGAGGTCATTGGTAAAGCCTAGATATATACGAATGCTGAACCTCAGTGATTTGCAGGGTAAAATAGGGCAACGAAAAGTTTGTTTTCTAGGACACGTAGTGACCAAGGAAGGTTACCAGCCCAACCCAGACAACATAGAAGACCTAGAGAAAATGAAACCCCCCACTAATATAAAGGAAACCAGAAGATTTCTGGGAATGGTAGGTTTCTATAGAAAGTACATGGAAGGATTCGCTAAAATAGCGGTGCCGTTCACTAATTTGACTAAGAAAGAAAATCCATTTGAATGGTCAAAGGAAAGCCAGAAGGCACTTCAGATACTAAAAAATAAACTGACTAGTGCTCCCATCTTAACTAAGGCCAATAGCAATAAACCTTTTGTGTTGGATACCGATGCTAGTCAAACCCATGTAGGAGCAGTACTAATGCAGTATAATGAACAGGGCAAAGCCCAGGTAATCTCTTACTTTTCCAAAAAAATAAAACCAGTTGAAACGAGATACTCAACAGATAGGGAAGCCCTAGGGATAGTTTTAGCCTGCAGACAGTTTCATCATTTCCTGTGGGGAACCAAAGTTATCATCAGAACAGACCACCAACCGTTAGTGTCAGTGTTTAAACAACGAACCAAGTCACCTAGGATGAACAGGTGGATCCTAGAAATGAGAGACTATAGGTATCAAATAGAATATAAAGCAGGGAGAAAGAACACAGTAGTAGACCAGCTTAATAGACCAGTAAGAATCATTCGATGTCAAGTAGAAGAGAGATGGTTAGGAAAACTAAATAAGAAATCAAGGAAATTGTAATAACTCCAAGTTTCAGATTTAAGTGCAAACTAGAGAGCCGTACTTGTAGGTATATTTGCCGGGTACAGGAGGCGGAGCTTAGCCGGACGTGGCTAGAGATAATCTGCCGCTGGGGTCCTAAGCTAGTGCTGACCAAAACTAGCATGAAACTACAGGACAATATTCGAACCCCTGAATAGAACACTTCGTACCCACAACAATACTCGAACCCCTGAAGGGAACATTCAACAAGTCATTACATTCCTCCACCTTTAAACAACAACACTAACTTATTCTCAAAAAATAATGCGAAACAACAATTCAATTAACTCCGTAAATTAATCACAAAAATACGGAAATACTCTACTAGACTAACTATTCCCAAACTATCTGAAAACGATCCGGTTTTTTCTTAAGTCTCCCCGAACGACGTGGCTCCACGTCCCCTGCGGGTTTTTTCAGCGGCGACAGGCTCGACTCCACATTCGGTTCTGAAAGGACGACCTCGTCCCGATTCGATGGCGGCACGTCGTTCGAATGTGATGATGTGTGTTCCGTGACCCCCACTGAAGGAACCACAACATCCAAGGGAGGTGCCACCACATCATCTACGTCATCCTCGTCTTCCTCAAGCTTGACTCGTCTCCGAACATGGTCCTGATGACGCCGCACTGTTCTACCATCCAACAACTCCACCTTCAATGATACTGGCCTGGATTCTTGAACAATTATACCAGGCAACCACTGTGGACCAGAACTAAAATTAACAACATATACATTATCTCCCACTCCCAACTCACGAGTTTTTGCTGTCCGATCATGATAGTATTTCTGCAATTCCTGCTTTTTACAAACCACCTTCCTTACATCTGGACGTAACAGGTCTAAACAAGCTCTTAATTTTCTTCCGTTTAAAAGTTCAGCAGGAGAAACTCCTGTAGTTGTTTGTGGAGTAACACGATAGCGTAACAAAAACTTCATTACTCTTGACTCAATTGAACCACCGGCTAGTTTCCCTATTGAGCTTTTAAAAATGTGCACTGCCTTTTCGGCCAAACCATTTGAAGCTGAATGATAGAGAGATGTTCTAATATGAACAATACCAGTTTGTTTGATAAATGCTTCGAATTCCTCGCTGCAAAAATTCGTACCATTATCCGTAACTACTGTCTCCGAAGACCTTGTAATGCAAAAGTCCCCTGTAATTTCTCAATGGCGATTGATGAAGTGGCAGAATTAGTAGGGTGAACATCCATCCATTTAGAATGAGCATCAATAATTACCAGAAACATTTTACCCATAAATGGTCCTGCGTAATCTAAGTGTATCCTTGACCATGGCTTCTCTGGCCATTCCCATGGTTGAAGAGGTGCTTCGGAAGGCAGATTTCTCGACTGCTGACACTGCTGCACTGCTGTTTCAATTTTTTTATCCATTTTTGGCCACCACACATAACTACGTGCAATACCTTTCATTCGTGATACTCCCGGATGCATTTCATGCAGCTCAGCCAACACACTCTTCCTTCCTGGCTCCGGCACCACAACTCTTGATCCACATAATATCACGCAATCTTGTATACTTAGCTCATCTTTCCTCCTAAAATAAAGTTTCTCTGCTTCTAATATCACGACCTCAGGCCACCCATACAGGACATGGTTCCTTACTTTGGAGAGTGTGGGGTCCCTCTCCGTCCACCGTCTGATATCCTTCACTGTAACTGGCGAACTATCCATACGCTCTAATACGCACACCACATCTCCCGGCACTGGTGTAGTCCTTGGAGCTTCTGGAAGAGGCAAACGACTGAGAGCATCTGCATGTGCAATATGTTTCCCAGGCTTGTGTGTGATGGTGTAATCATACGCTGATAAGGTATGTGCCCAACGTTGTATGCGTCTTGAAGCCATGACAGGTACTGGGCGATTTTCACTGAACAAACTCTTAAGGGGTTGATGATCAGAAATAATCTCAAAATGACGCCCAAATAAATAATTATGAAATTTCTTTACCCCAAAAACCACTGCCAAACCTTCCTTTTCTATTTGAGCATACTTTCGTTCAGCTGAACTTAAGGTTCGTGATGCATATGCAATAGGTCTTTCCTCACCAGTTTCCATGCGATGGGAAAGCACCACCCCCAACCCATGTGGGGAGGCATCACATGTTAGTAAGAGTGGCTTGCTGCTGTCGTAGTGCACCAGTATTTGGGAACTCGCCAACACTTGCTTGGAAAACGACAGGGCCCGTTGTTCGCTGCGTCCCCACTGCCACAGAACATCCTTCTGAAGTAGCCTATAGAGGGGCGAAAACACAGTTGAGAGGTTTTGAATAAATCTTCCATAATAATTGATCAGTCCTAGATACGATTTTAGCTCTGTCACGTTCCTAGGTGTACGTGCATCCAAAATGGCTCTAACCTTCTCATCTGTAGGGTGCAATCATTCTGCATTTATTTTATGGCCTAGATAAGTGACTTCAGGTGCCTGGAAAACACACTTGCTCAATTTTAACTTCACACCAGCTTCATCCATATGCCTCAATACTTCCATTAAGTTAAGCTTAAGTTAATGTGATCTTCCTCAGTTTTTCCTGTTACTAGAATGTCGTCTAGATATACTACACCTTGGGGAATACCTTGCAGCAAGTTTTCCATCATCCGTTGGAAAATCCCGGGGGCAGATGATATCCCGTAAGGTAATCTGTTGTATCTGAACAGACCCTTATGAGTGTTTATCGTCACGTACTTCTTGGATTCAGCATCTAACGCTAGTTGTGAATAAGCGTGCGAGAGGTCCAGCTTCGAAAAAGTCTTGCCTCCTGCCAGGTTGGTTAGTAAATCTTCTACCCTTGGAATCGGGTAACTATCTACTTTAGTTACCTGGTTGACAGTAATCTTATAGTCACCACAAATCCTTATAGATTTGTCTTCCTTCACTATAGGAACGATAGGCGCTGCCCACTCGGAGAATTGCACTGGTTAAATTACCCCTTCACTCACCAGTCGTTCCAGCTCCATCTCTACCTTTTCTCGCAAAGCGTAAGGTAACGGACGAGCCTTGAAAAACCTGGGTCGAACGTCCTTAGCCACGTGGATCACAGCCTTTGCACCCTTAACGAGACCCAGCTCATCGTTGAACACATTTGTAAATTTCCGAATAACAGTATCACAACTAGTTTCACAGTTATACACGGCCCCCCAATTCATTTTGACTTGACGTAGCCAGTTACGGCCCAGTAAGTTAGGTCCGTCACCTTCAACTACCACCAATGATAGAGTTCGTAACTGGTTGTTATACTCTACATCCACATCCACTTTCCCCAGTACCTTAATTATCTCACCACTATAAGTACACAACACAACATCAGAAGTTTTCAAAGCAGGTTTCAACATTCCTTTCCAACTACAATCATATGCCTTCTTACTCAAAATTGATACTGCAGCACCAGTATCAACTTCCATAGGCACTGGGGTCTTGTTTAACCTTGGATGAACAATTACGGGTGGTTCACGGGGCATTCTCACGTTATACATGGCATAGTCTTCTACATTTATACTGCCAATGCCTTCTTCACCCTCATTTTCCTCCACTTTATGCATTTTACTATTTTTCCTCTTTACTTTGGCACACTTTTGCTAAATGCCCTACTTTCCTACACACATAACAGGTGGAGCGAACAAAACGACAGTCGTGAGCCATATGCTGACCCCCGCACCTGTAGCACTTATGCCGAGGGCCAAACTGCTTTCGCTGACAGTCCTCACTTCTCTCTTCACTCCGCCACTCCTGAACCTTATTCACGTGACGGGCATGCTGCTCCCCTGCATGTTGTAAGTCGTGCGTGTCCCTTGCCGCTGCCTCCATCGCCAGCGCCGTTGCCTCTGCTTTCGGGAAGTCCAAATCGCCGTCTGTCAACAACCTGGCTTGTATTTTCTTGTCGTCGATCCAGCAACCCAGGCGATCCCGAAGCATATCAGACAGCTGAGCTCCGTATTCACAGTGCTCAGCCAGCTTACGGAGACCGGCAATGAAAGTCGACACACTCACTTGGTTGCTTGAAACGAGAGTTGAACTTGAATCGTTTCATGATGACTGATGGCTTCGGACACTTGTGATTCTCCAGGAGTGTCTTCAGGTCACTGTAGGATTTATCAACAGGCTTGACAGGTAGGCACAAAGACCGAATTAACTCGTAGGTTCTTGCCCCACACACGGCTAACAATGTGGCTTTCTTCTATTTTTCTTCCACAATATCGTTGGCTACGAAGAAATGTTCCAGACGTTCCACATATTGCGTCCACACCTCCGTTTCTTGATTATATTCTTCTATTCTGCCAATGGTCGCCATGGTGAGTTATCCTCGTCGCCAATGTAATAACTCCAAGTTTCAGGTTTGAGTGCAAACCAGAGAGCCGTACTTGTAGGTATATTTGCCGAGTACAGGAGGCGGAGTTTAGCCGGACGTGGCTAGAGATAATCTGCCGCTGGGTCCCTAAGCTAGTGCTGACCAAAACTAGCATGAAACTACAGGACAATATTCGAACCCCTGAATAGAACACTTCGTACCCACAACAATACTCGAACCCCAAGAAGGGAACATTCAACAAGTCATTATTGCAACGAAAGGACCTCAGATGGAGATAAATGATAGAGTATCTAGAAGGAGGCAGAATACCCAGATCTAAATACCCCAGAAGTACTTTAGATCAATTTGTGATAGAAGAAAGAGTTTTATATTTAACTAAACAACAGTTAGATAACAGTGTACACTACTTATTGGTTTTGCCTAGAGAACTGAAGCAAGCGGCCTTGGAATTAATTGATAATAAGGAAACAGGTCATTTAGGGCAAAGGAAGTCAATAAGTAAAGCAGAAGGATATTTTTATGGGCCGAACTTGAAAACGGATGTGAGAGAATATGTGAGGAACTGTTTAACCTGTCAACAGCATAAGGGTAGTCGTGGACTCCAACAACAATGGCAAGAATTACCGTCAGTAAGTAGACCTCTAGAGAGGATAAGCATAGACATAACCGACATGGGAACGGGAACCCATGGATACCGCTATGTATTAACTATAATAGACCATTATATTAGGTTTACTGTGTTTTATAAATTAAGAACGAGGATGACCGACGAAGTATGTAAGAATTTTAGGGAATATATTAGTGTATTTGGAGCACCACATACATTGTTGTTAGATAACGCTAAGGAATTTACGTCTCAGCAATTTAAAGAATTTGTGATTCATGTGAAATACAGTTAGGATACACAACGCCTTATCATCCACAAGGTAATAGTATCTCTGAAAGGATGCACCGAACAATGAAAACAATTCTCTCTAACCTGTGCAAGGGTTATCCCAATAGATGGCCCAATTATCTCTTAGAAACCCAAAGAGTGCTGAATATTGCAGTGCATGAGACAATGGGTACCCAACCTTTCTATGCTTTCTTTTCCCGATACGCTCGCTCCATGGTTGATTAGTGTGAAGTTACCACAAATTGATTCAGAGGAGGAAACAGAAGTGGCACACGAAATCATCAAGAGAACAAATTTGGAAAGAGGTAGAAAATGGCGGGAGAAAGCTAATGTGAAAAGGAAAAACGAAAGGTTGGAGAAAGACGAATTGGCGTGGGTGAAAAGAGAACGCTTTGAGCCGGGCACCAACAGAAAAGCCTCGGTTAAGTGGTTGGGACCGTACAAAATAGTGGAAGTATTGAGAGATGGTGGTGCATATGTGTTAGAAAATATATTTGACGGTGTACGTGTACAGAGAGCGGCCGAACAAATACAAAAATATATAGGACAGGATGGCTGGCTGTTGGAGCCAGCAGAAGTAGTAATAGTTGAGGAGGAACTTGAACAACCACCACCTAGAGAGAGGAGGCCAGTGAGGAGATACGTAGAGGAATGTTAATGACAGATGGTAAAAGTCATTTCTAGAGAGAAAGATATATTTTGATGAAAGTCCCCTAGACCAACTTGTAAAGGTTAGGAGAATGGTTACCTTAGAGGGTGTACATAGATTACACTATACACTAGACCCGCAAGGGATGTCGTTAGACCCGAGGATGTACTTGGCTCTGAGCTTTGCTCGTTGGGTGATTGACGCAGGAGTGTATGCCTCAATAAGGAGGTGAGCCTTATTCCAAGTTACGGTAGGGTATGGAGAAATTACAGTCGTGATTTATCCCTACGTGCCTATGCCTAGGTTTAGTTGGGTAAAGGTATAACCATTACAGACTAGAGGGATGAGTCCAGTCGCGACTCTATATGGCTTCGGCCTAAGTAAATAAGAGATGAAGTGAGAAGGTCGAGTAAAGTCATTACATTGATTATGATTCCCCAAACTGTTAAATCTGCTCTTGGTGAGGGAGGTGAAGAAATTAAGAACGCATTACCACTTAATTATTGTTTTTGTAAAGTTCATTTGAGAATTGTAATATCCAACTTAAGTATTTTTTTTGTGGGTGGATAGAAGACCCATATGTGAATTTAAAAGGAGAGGAGTCATGATATGTTGTTGTATATATGTTACTATTTTCTTGTTGTACTTAGCTAAATATCTGGTAGGATGTGTGATGAAGGACTGAGGAACAAGAATTTTTTTTTGGGGGGGGGGGAAGAAGCCATGTAACGCGAGAAAAGGGGTTAATCCTGTGACTCACGATTGACGAAAAGTTTACATTGAGTGGTGAGAGTAAAGTAATACATATATAGCTAGTAATTATATGCTCACAATTTTTCTTCACTCCTTAGTCCCTAATCATTTAACAATATAGGTTTCCGGCAATATTTCATACCCGTGGTCGCTAGTGACGTCACGGCAAGAAGGCGAGGTAGGGAAAAAAGTACACGAGCTCTCTCTCTTGCCAGCCTTTGTCGAGACAACACGCTCGGAGAGAGAGTCGTGTCTTACAACCCTTTTCGAAGGGTCTGAAGACGGGAACAGTGAGCTGAGCTGAGCTGAGCTGAGTGGGTGGTTGATCCCCTGAGTGACCCACGTGTGTGCTGATGGCGATGGTTGTGTGTTGCTGAGCTGTGGTGAGTGGGTGACCCGCTGAGACACCAGGATATAGAGCTAAGGCCCTATACCCACTCCACAGAGTGTTTTAGATAGATAGATATAGTACCTAGTAACTCATGAGTAGGAACCTTGTGTGTGTTAAGCCAGGAGGAGAAATATAGGCGTTTCGTTCGACTACATGATGTGAAGTATAGTTTTCTGTGGGAAACCATTAGCCATTTAGAACTGGGATGTGATTACTGTTCGAGTATAAAGAAACCCTGCTAACGAGTCGTTTATTAAGTCCCAGTTATCCTCATATATTCTCTAAATCTTTAATTTTTTCCCCACTTATTGTGGGTGGTGGCAGCGTAATCGCCTGGTTTGTGGAGCCCTTCAAATTAACATCTAGCTATAAGGGGGGGGGGGGGGGGGGCGCTACATTTCGATTCCCCCCCATCTCCTCTCTCTCTCTCTCTCTCTCTCTCTCTCTCTCTCTCTCTCTCTCTCTCTCTCTCTCTCTCTCTCTCTCTCTCTCTCTCTCTCTCTCTCTCTCTCTCTCTCTCTCTCTCTCTCTCTCTCTCTCTCTCTCTCTCTCTCTCTCTCTCTCTCTCTCCCCCCCAACCGACATAAAGTATCTAATTAGTCTGAATATCCGCATAACATCCGCAACAATGGATGCGGATGCAGATACAGATGTTAAGAATGTTGTGGATATCTGGGAATGCGGATGCAGATGTTAAAAGTGATGCGAGTATCCACGGATGCAGATACGAATTCGTACCACCTCTAATTTTACTATCATTATTATCTTAAATTTCAAAATAAAAAGCAAGAACATTAATAATAATATTAATTACAACAACAAAAATGTTAATAGTAATGATGATCTGTTGTTGTAAAAGTAAAGCAGTACGGCAAACTCCCATTTATTTGGCAGATTGTTCCAGTCTTACCAAGCAGTTCCTCCTGTGTTATTGATCTTCGTAGGTCGGAAAAACGAACTTTTTTTCCTGAATCCATTAAATTTTTTTCTTCAGTTGAATATTAGTATTACATCCTTATTCTAAAATCTTTACTTGACTTTTCTTAAGCCGCGAACGTAACCATGAAATTCTACTCTACTGCGGCTGTACCAATGTATTGTGTTGAAGGATATTAGCGATCACATGTTAGATAGATGTCACAGTATGAAGGTTGCATGAAAAAGCGAGCAATTGCCTAATATAAGGAAGGAATATAAAAGCCTACAGGCGCTATACGTTGGCTCCAACTTATGAGAAAGGTATATCGCCATGCCATGCGTTGGAACACATTACAGCGAGGTACCAACAGTTAAGTACAATGACTCAGGAACAAGCAACATTCGCTCACGGTACTTACTATAAAACTGAAAAAAAGGATGAATTACAAAATGTACCTATGGAGAGGGAGCCATACGACTGTGGCTCAGGCCCTGTAAAAATACAACTTGATGATTGCATATACTAACACACACACACACACACACACACACACACACACACACACACACACACACACACACACACACACACACACACACACACACACACACACACACACACACACACACACACACACACACACACACACACACACATACACACACACACACACACACTATATATCTCTCTCATCTCATTATATCAATCTACCTATCTAGCTTTTTATCTAGCTGTTTATCTATATATCTATCCATCTACATATGTATGTATCTACTTGTCTATCTATCTAGCTAGCTGTCTATCTATCTAGATATTTATCTAGCTGTCTATCTATCTACCTGTATATCTATCTCGCTACCTATATATCTAGTCGTATATCTATCTATCTATACATCTACCTATTTCAGTCACGATTGAGGCCATCTTATTCATCGTGTTCTCTTGGTGATGTGAAATATTCATCAATCCTTTCATTTCAGCCCTGATATCTTCCTTGCACTTCCATTTAATTAGACGCTGTAATTGCACATTCAAACAACCAGTTGGTATTAATATCTCTAGCTGATGCTATTATTACTCATCGCTATTTTTCCACCTTTACAGTCCCCCCCATTCTTGGTCATCTCGGGAACACCAGGCAACTATCGTTACAGCGGCGCAATCATAACTTTCCTGGACATCCTGGCGCACCACCTGGGATTATGGTTAGCATCAAGCAAATAGTTTTGCCCAGTCATATTAATGCATGAATTCCTTGCAAATTAAATATTATTTTGACTTTTAAGGGTTGCTAAAGTGATAATATATGGTAACACGTGCCAGGAGCCTGACTGGTGTGTATCTTCAAGTGAATGAGGAAGAGGAGATAGAGAGAAGAGTGGAAGGTGCCCCACTGGTGGACCCCTCACATCCCACGTGGCGTGCGCCGTGGGGCGCCAGGCGACCAGGGTCAGTTGACTGAGTTGAGGCTTTGCTCTGCTAGCGAGTAGACGCGCCGCGCCGCCTCGCTCCGTAGCCTCTCTTGTTGTCTACCTTTGAGTCGCTACGTTTGTGGTTGTTTAGTCCTTGTTTAGGGAGTTTGCCCTGCATTCACTTGCAGTCCCGTTCTAGGTGTAGTAGAGACGGACGGAAGGCGGGAAACGAATGGTAACCGTGTTTTGGGGAGTTCTGGCTAGCACAGCAGACACTGACACACACACACACACATCGCCTGTACACTAATTAACATTTGTTCTGCGAGGCCAGCTCATAACACGAGTGTCAGTTTCCCGTCCTTCTGGGCAGTGGAATGGAAAGGCGGGACGTAAACTCCAGTACTTTACGTAACAGGGAGGAACTTTCCATCACCACTGTTAAACAGCCCAGAGATTCAACCGCGGTAGGGTTTTGGGAAGGTGTTACGTAGCATATTTCTTCAAGTATCACTAGAGTGGAGGTGAGAGCAAAGGGTGCTCTCACTCTTGTATGTTTAGTGATGCAGCCGGGCCTGTCAGTAGCCTAGGCTGTAATCGGTAGTATTATTTTGTATTTGAGCAGGAGAGAAGAAGGGAGGGTTACGGCCCCTCTCTCTCTCTGGGTAGAAGCTGGAGGGCTTCTATCGGTTCACGGCTTAGTGAACAGTCTGTTGCACTGAGGCCCCAGTCGTAATAAAATATATATATATATATATATAATAATATATATATATATATATATATATATATATATATTATATATATATATATATATATATATATATATATATATATATATATATATATATATATATATATATATATACACATATATATATATATATATATATATATATATATATATTTTATATATTTAAACTAATAAAACAATAAAAACACGAAATGCAAATATCAGATTGTAAAAATGCACATCAAAAATATCAGAAAAAAATTGTCGCTCCAAAAGATTTGCGGGATGCTGAGAAACTTTGCAAGTGAATATCACATGACTTTGGATGCTATTTCGGGTAATTTTCCAATTTTTGTAACATCCAAAGTATGAAAATACCAAAACCAAGGAAAAATACACTAATATAAATGATAAATTAGAATAAATAAACAATTACCGATAACCGATCATGTGGTTGGAAGAATCACCAAAGTTTGTGCATCTAAAGCGATTCTGATTAGCTATCGCAAATCTCTGAAGGAACGAGCGTTCTCATTGGCTAAGTGGCTCAGTAAGGAAGCATCGCCTTTGTTCCGCCTTAGTGGTGTCATTTCATAATCTCTAACTATTAACTGTTGGGAATCAGATGATGCAGGTGCTGAAAAAAAACATGTTCAGCGGGACATTAGGCGACAGGGTAATACCACATGGCTGGAAATGAAGTAGGTTGACATTATTCCACATTAAAAGTCCACAATGATGAAGAAAAGACTTAGACAAATATTGGAAACTACTGACCCATCAGTCATAAAAGTACTGGCAGAGGTCTCTGAGATGATTTCGAATCATAAATATCGTCATAAGCAGATAAGAAAAGTATAGAAGGAACATAATGAATATGAAGATTTAGAAAGATTAGAGGAGGCCTTTAATTAAAATGCACTTCAAATGAAAGAAATTGCAGATTACAAGGACAGGAAATTATTTTTTTTTTACATCCATAGATTTTGAGAGTCTCACACAGACACAGACAGAGTCTTTAGGCAGAAACTGATTAGACTACAAACACATGGCGCAGTCGATGCTAGGCTAGAAGAGACGATAAAAAACAACAACAATAAGATAAGTAGGTAAAATTTTCATGTAAGCACAGGATGGGCGGACAAAAAATCTTCGGGATGCAGCAAGGATGTGTAATGTCTCCCACGTTGTTAAGTTAATATCTTGAATAGTTGATAGTAAGAATAAGGCATCAGAGGTAGCCTGGTTGGCCTGATAACATTCTATGAAAAAAGCTGCCGCAGAACAGCCTACGAAAAAAATGGCTTCATAACTAACGACGAGTCTATGGATAATAAATCTACGAATGAGCAGCCTTAGAACCGCCAAGAATAGAGGGGCCTCCTCGCGAGGTATTTACGTCAAGAATCTTGAAAAAACTTGGTCCATCTTGATTTGATTCTGTTCTCGCGCGCGCTTTGGAGCATGTTTTCGCACTTGATATGGTCCATATTCAATTTTGCTCCAGAGGTGTTTTCGATATTCAAGTGCAACTTGAATAAAATGGCTTCTTCCTCCAAATCTTTACAACTCTCCCACTACGGACATTATCTCCCTCGAAATGCAAGTACCATGTAAGATTAGGACATGAAACAAATAGAAGGAAGTGTGTTAGGTGTGGCAGGAGAAGCACATATGTAGATACCCGGGTAAACATTAGTGAAACATGAAATATCGGTACGCTATTAATCTGTTGCTTGGAGGTCCTCTTCGATATTTTAATTGTTCCATATGTGACTTGTTATGGAAGATGAGATGCTTAAATAAGTTGAATGAAGTGAGTTAGGTGTCATAGATGAAGTACACTTAGGAAATACTGGCGTGAATATCACAAAGACACGAAATTAGAGCTCCCATGTTATTTTGTGTTTTGCCAGGCTCACAGTCGACAATGAAATTGTATGCAAGTGAATTTTTATGGGTGATGACAGCTTTAAATAAGGTGAATGAAGTGAGTTAGGTTCACAAGGAGAAACAGACATTGTGAACCCGATAACTGGAACTGTCCCCGCCGTAGGAGAGTGCTGCAATTTTTGGTAATTTGGTACTTACAACCAATAAAGTAAGAGGTTGAAAGTACTCTTTTCCTATGTATTTTGATGCGTTAAGAATGATGGTCGCAATCAAAGTGTTTGGAAATGCATCATATTGCAGTTATCCCGCCTTTATCCCTGCTTTAGGTTAGGCTTCTCGACCAACGCCCAGGTTAGGTTAGTGAACTAGCGGGAGTGTCCGAGCGCCCGCTCCCCCTAGTTATGTCAGATTAAAAAACCAATGTCCATGTATTGTATTAAACTGCAGTTTTACCGTTGAGATTTTTCGAGGAATAGTTAAGTAATTCCCGTAGACTTTATCGGTTATATATTTTTATACATTTCCAGGCTTATGTTATTCCGTAGAGTGTTTACCGGGTACATCTTACGTTATCCACATAATATACTATCAGTACAAAAATAGTTGCGATTTTCCCCGCAAAAACCCTGCGTTTCCGACGGGTCCCCAGGTTTGTTATGAAGGGGGGGATAACTGCAAAATATGGTATTTCAGACGTTTTTAATGTGACCATCAGTCTTAACGCATCATAATACATGGGAAAAGAGTAATTTTGACCTCATACTCAATAACTGGTTGAAAGTACAAATATGCCCAATTTTTCACGTCCGCGAATGTTCCTATTTTCGGCGACAGTTCCAATTATTGATCTTGATATTAAAGGACCCAATATTTACATGTAATCATCTTTTACCCGTGTTTCTGTATTCAGAGATTAAATACCATCAATAGCTTGCAATGCTTAATAGTAAGGTAAGGTTAGGTTAGGTGACAAATGTCAAGGTTAGGTTAGTGAATGAATGAATAGTTATCCCTATTTTTATGAGACATAACACTTGAATACTTCTCGCCAATCAGGGAGTACGATGGGCTGCAGGATCGCACACCAATCAGCTTTATCTGTAACAGGCAATGGATCTCCCGTATCCCCATAGAGCAGATTGGCCTGTGACCCAAATTCCTCTGAAGATGCCCACGGGCCAAAACTAATTCGGAATAAAGTCCTTTTTTCTTAGGCCATGTTTCCCTTTATCCTCCGCTATGATTCCACTGCGACACAAGTGCCTCCCCAACTTCATTCACTTATTTCTGTGTGCAGTCCTTCCCTAAGATGAGTTACTTCCTCCTCAGGGATCTTGGGAATGATAACTTTATAAAGTGAACACTCTGTTATCATGGGCAGACCCTGGAAATCCTATCAATGTGAGTAAACTTATTTTTACTGTCACATGTGGTCATCAAAATGTCTCATCATGAACGCCGTGGGTTATTTTAATGGACGATAACTGCGCGGTCGCTACCGCCGTCAGCACAGATCTTAGAGGCCTTAGAGCTTACTTTTTCTCTATTATTTTTGGCTCCGTATATTGTGCAATAGTTATTCACTTTCGGAAACCAAAAATGTAACTTATTTTTATATAATAATTGCTGAGATAAGTTACGTTTAGTTTTGGTTAGGTTAGATTTAGGTTATGTTAAGGTTTGGTTTAGGTTATATTAGGCTTAGGGTAGTTTTGAGTTAGGTTTTGGTGAGCTATTTAGGTTATAAAAAACCTAATTTGATGGTGCACGATTGCCTAGGTGGTTGGCGCCGCCAGCTTCTGTGGAATATTTCCCATTAAAATACATCCATCAGAAAAAGCACTACTTTTAGGCAAGGAAAAACTAGTCAGTGTCTCAGAAAATGAACGCGCAGTCCTCATCCATTTTTACCACGCCGTGTGCTGCTATGGTAGTGTCTCTACCGAAATACACCGAAATACATACATAGAAATGAGTCTTTCTGTATCTTTTTCTATATTCCGGTATGTTTTCAGGGATATTTCGGTATATTTCGGTATTAGAGACCGCTGCCATGCTGAAGTCTTATCAGCTGGATGAGGGAAAAGCGTTTGTTTTCATATGGCGCCGGACAAAAGACTTCCGCTGGGTGACTCCCAACTCAAGTTCAAGTCTTAGATCGTACTCAGCCGTACTCGCGACACACACCTCCGAACCAAAATTGGACCAAAATTATTTCTTCATACCATCATCGTTTTGGTATGAAATACCTCGCGAGTAGGCCCCTTAGGCAATCTCAGAGCAGTTTTAACAAAGGCAGCCTCAGAATCTCTAACGAAAAAGGCAGCCTCAGAATCTCCAACGAAAAATGCAGCCTCAGAATCTCCACCGAAAGAGGCAGCCTCAGAATCTCCAACGAAAAAGGCAGCCTCAGAATCTCTAACTGTAACCTCGGGGGGTGTTATTGTCAAATGTATCTCTTTTTCGGCCAGATGTTATTTTCTGGCGAGGGAGTTTTGTGGAGTTTAACTACCCAGTCGTCTTATTTCAGAAAAATGGGGAGGGGAATGAAACTACTTGCAACTTATTAATCGCAGCCACCACCCGAAAAATATGGTTTTGGGGGGAAACCAAACACATTAATTTAATACTTACCTTATTTAATCTCGGAGGCGAGAGAACATGGGCCTCGTTTTGTCTTGGTTAGTTTACAAGAGTGCATCACAAAATAATATGTGGTGTTAGTTCCCAAGCATAATAATCATTACCAGTTGGTTTTTGTATCTTCAACAATTGTAATTAACACTTCCATTATCTCTTTTTACTTTCACATGATTCCCCGGACGATACCTAACCTATTTTTTTGGGACACTTAGGGGTCAACTGACCTCGTGCCCACCTCTGATACCCCTTGAAACCCAGAACGTAATTTGCATTCTAATTTGGGTACCATTAGACGATTTTTTGTGAATATATGCAGTATTTTAGAAATATTGTTAACCTTTTTAGTAAGGTTATTTTACAGGTAACGGGATCACACCATGTAGATACAGGTTACTGACCTGTAAGGGGTGATTGCCTGATGATGCCCTCTTGAAAGGCAGGTAACTTTGTTCGTTGCCCAGAGGTACACATCAATGAAGTGGTATAAGGTGGTATTGGGCTAATCGTGGTCGAGCGGTTCTTTAAGTAATTTATAAGTATTTTTTAGTGCCAAAGGATTTAAGTAAGACAATATACTATTAACAATATATAATAATATATATATATATATATATAATATATATATATATATATATATATATATATATATATATATATATATATATATATATATATATATATATATATATATATATATATATATATATATATATATATATATATATATATATATATATATATATATATATATATATATATATATATATATATATTAATATATATATATATATATATATATATATATATATATATATTATATATATATATATATATATATATACACTTGTGAAGTTTTTACAATAGTAATGTCACGCGATTCGTTAAGTAACGGCCATTGAAACTAATGTCTAATAGACAGGGCCTGAACAACTATTTACGTGACAAGATACTCTCACACCCTCAGGTGTGTAGAGTACACACAGACCCTCTTGAAGGTGTCTTGTATCGGAGCGCCAGGTATCGCGTCTCCCCTTGTTTTCCCCCGCTCTCCGCTCTGTCGGCCGCATATAAGGAAGTTTGACCGGAACCTCACAGCTTCCGGCGTCCATGTCTCCCAGGCCTGTAGAGCGCGGTCACTATCACGTGTTGCTTCCCAAACACCAGGCTGGCTATCCACGTCATCATCATATGGGATGGCGTGGCTACTTGATTCAGCACAATGTCATCAAAAGGTGGCATTGCCTCAGACCGACAGGCGCCGGTAGAAGATACACAGACACTCAGACATCCTGCTTTAGTATAGATTATACACATACATATAAAATTTTACCAGTACCCTAATATCGCTCGGTCACCTACTCCATTACGTCCCTGCGATGGTATAAAGACATGTATACCTAACTTTGTTACATCATTGTGTACTAAAGATTCTCAGTGTTGCCAACGCTCCTTAAAAAATACCTATACAAGGTGAGGGCTTTCATGACAACATAGGAAAGAGGAATCCCAATAAATGTTTGGTATAACATGAGTAATGATATAAGGATAATTTACTTATAATTCACTTAAGGTCATCAATAAACTGGTAGAGTACTTTACAACAGAATCTACACTTGAGTTAATAGAATAAAAATGAACTCAAAGTCTGTTAGTAATGTGTTAATATCCCTGCAAATATTAAGAAGTGCTTTGCCAAAACTATACCGCGTAGTCACTTAATAACACTTGAAGTGTGGAGTGAAGATAAAACACAGCAGGGCCTTGAGGACGTGAGTAATCGCACGTTGCAGTTTTATTTCATTCATTCATTTATTATTTATATTTTAAGACCTGCTTCTTTAAACTTGAGGAGTAGATGCGGCTTGTAAGCTAATAAAATCTGACTCCGGGTCGGTACTAAACATTATCACAACATTAAGATATGCATATATGTATATTATGTGCATACCACACAAAAAAGTGATAGCTGATTTCAGCTCAAATAGTATTATAAATCAATCAAAATGTGCGCTGGGAGTGCCCAATGGCAGTAACTTCCCTTGACATTGGCATTTGCTGCTTTTAAGAGTTTCTTAATTTTATTTATTTATTCTATTTCGTTATTTAGAGACCAATTATTTTAAACTTACGGAGTACGGCTTCTCAGCTAATAAAAATGTAGACTCCGGGTCAGTAATATAAATTATCATGTTAAGATATGCATTTTATTTATATTATATTATTGCATATCAGAGAGTATTTTTTTTTTTTTTTAATCATTCGCTGAGAAGTGATAAGAGCTGCCTTCAGCTAGAATAGTATTCTCAGCAATAAAAATGTGCATAAGGAGTGCCAATGGCAGTTACAGGTAACGTGATCACACCATGTAGATACAGGTTACTGACCTGTAAGGGGTGATTGCCTGATGATGCCCACTTGAAAGGCAGGTAACTTTGTTCGTTGCCCAGAGGTACACATCAATGAAGTGGTATAAGGTGGTATTGGGCTAATCGTGGTCGAGCGGTTCTTTAAGTAATTTATAAGTATTTTTTAGTGCCAAAGGATTCAAGTAAGACAATATACTATTAACAATATATAATAATATATATATGTACACGTGAAGTTTTTACAATAGTAATGTCACGCGATTCGTTAAGTAACGGCCATTGAAACTAATGTCAAATAGACAGGGCCTGAACAACTATTTACGTGACAAGGTACTCTCACACCCTCAGGTGTGTAGAGTACACACAGACCCTCTTGAAGGTGACTTGTATCGGAGCGCCAGGTATCGCGTCTCCCCTTGTTCTCCCCCGCTCTCCGCTCCGTCGGCCGCATATAAGGAAGTTTGACCAGAGCCTCACAGCTTCCTGCGTCCATGTCCCAGGGGCTGGATTCAGCAAACTTACCAGCGATACCCTGTTACGAGGTCGAAGTTACTAGACCGCTACGAGAGATGGCAAAACTGTATTCGGCAACGATATTGTAAGCACCTAGTAAGCTACTAGGTCCATTGCAGCTGGTAGCCACCAGAGGGGTCTGGTGTCGTGCAACAGCCAATCCTCTCCAAGCTTAAATGAGGCGTGTTAGGCTTACACGTGCTTTTGTTTACAAACAAATTGCACTTAAAATGCATAGTATTTTAATCATGGATGTATCATACCTCCATAATTTTAGTAAATGATGCCTCAAGAGATAATTTATCATATGACACTTCATAAAGGATCTTTTTGTACGGCTGTTACCTACCATTTATTCAGCTATTACAAAAAATCGTGATAATTACTGAAAAACACGAATAATATGGCCTCATATGAATGTCCGTGCGTGAATTTACACATATGATTCCTCGTCTTCTTATCTGCCATCGATGTTTAAAGCCGTGTTTTTGTCGTCGAAGCACCGTCTTGGTACGAAGACCGTTTTTTGTCTTGATTGGTTTCTGCGACAAAAACACAACAAGCTTGGTAGGAGCCGAAATAATAATCAACGCAAAACATTGCAAACAATATCACAACACACTCTCTCTCTCTCTCTCTCTCTCTCTCTCTCTCTCTCTCTCTCTCTCTCTCTCTCTCTCTCTCTCTCTCTCTCTCTCTCTCTCTCTCTCTCTCTCTCTCTCTCTCTCTCTCTCTCCTTTCTTTCTTTTTCAACTACTATTTCTTCTCCTTCCTCCTCTTAATTCCTTCTCCCTCTTCATCCTCCACATGATGAAAATATTCACGATAATATCACGTACATACTGGCTATGATGTGTGTCTGTGTGTGTATGTGTGTGTGTGTGTGTGTATGTCGACACACATAGCCTACATTAGGCTACATATATACACATCATAGCCAGTATGTGATATTATCGTGAATATTTTCATCGTGTGGAGGATGAAGAGGGAAAAGGAAGAGGAGGAGGAGGGAGAAGAAATAGTAGATGAGAAAGAAAGAAAGGAGAGAGAGAGAGAGAGAGTGACGCTCATACCACGGCTTCTTGCACTTATTTCGGTTATTAGTATACATGTCCCTACTCTTGCAACAATATAAATTATCACAAATTAGTATTCACTATCAGAACTTACCTATATAAGTAGGTAGATGATGAAATCAGCTACAGGAGACGGTGTTCCTTCCCGCTGAAATGTCTGGTAAATCTTCTGGTAAGCCGCTACTAGACACAGGGACCACTCGTAGGTTACGAGGATATTTGCAATATCGTAAGTGTTTGCTGAATAGGGTCGTGCCATGTGGGCGGAGGTACGAGGAAATTTACCACAGTTTTACCTCGTAAATGGTTTTCTGAATCCATCCCCAGGCCTGTAGAGCGCGGTCACCATCACGTGTTGCTTCCCAAACACCAGGCTGGCTATCCACTTCATCATCATATGGGATGGCGTGGCTACTTGGTTCAGCACAATGTCATCAAAAGGTGGCATTGCCTCAGACCGACAGGCGCCGGTAAAAGACACACAGACACTCAGACATCCTGCTTTAGTATAGATTATACACATACATATAATATTTAACCAGTACCCTAATAATATGACCTGTTTAGTATCCTTGTCCACTAGTTAATTTGGTATATTCAGTCAATTTTCGTTATTTTATGGATAACAACAGACGATTTTATATTACAAAGGAAAGATCTGGGCGTGAAGGGGTTAAGGACTTTTTCTAAAACTCTTACTGTAGTGGTTCCCGATCCGAAACACAACACGTGAAATCTAAGAATATACATGTTGAACAGAAAAAAAAAAAAAATAATATGTGTGATAAGGCACTGGTGGATCACATCACTGTGGTGGTGTCCTGCAATATATAAACAGGACGTCTAAGCGTGCCTCAGGAAAGGAAGGCAGATAAGGAATGAGGGGTGGGGAGGAATGAGAGAAAAACATATAAGGGTAAAAAGGGAATGGGGAAGTTTTTTGTTTTTACTTATTATTGCCACTAACTTTTGTCACACTTTCCTAATCTAATCACCATTTAATAGCCTGCAGCAGCTCAGAAAAACGTAACAGCAGTGCAGTCTATTTATTATTTGTTATTGCTGTTCAAGAAAATTATTGAACCTAACATTGGTGGACGCTACATATGATGAGATAACATAACGAAGAATGGGTGGGTGAATACATTGTCGTGATAACATTGTTGAAATTAAATCATACAACGGTAAGAAGTATCACATATTTGTTTTGTTTACACGAGAGCTGCCGGACACTCAGACCGACATATCTTACTAGACTGTCCAATGTCCATACTTCCACTGTGCTGAAAAGGCCCATCGAAAGGAGAAGCAAAGGAAGGGAAGGGAAGAGGGAGAAAAGAGTAGCTACTAGAAAAATGGGAAGGGAAGACGAAGGAGGGGATTATAAGGTAGAGTAAGAGAAGTGGGTGAAGGTAAAGAGACAAGATACGGAAAGGATTAGAAAGAGAGGAGGAATAGGTATAAGAAAAGAATAAGAGGAAAGATGAAGAAAGGGTGTAATGCAGAGGTAGGTAAGACTGAAAGAAGAAAGCCACGAATGAGAGAGGAATAGAAAAGGAAAGAGGAAGAGGGAGTAAGGGACGAAAAAAAAGAAAACAGGAAGAAAGGATCAGAATCAGTAAAATCAGTTCCATCCTGCTGTGTTTCGATCTCAACTCCTTGCTTTGAACCTAGAAATCTTCAATCTTGTTGTGTTATTATTGATGACTAGGGTGTTTGCACTGTTGGCTGATAAATATAATGATCATATTCGTCTGGCTGCGGAAGGTGTTCGCAGAAAAGACACTGAGAACGTGTGGAACGATTAAAAAGTGTTTGGGTAATCCATGCCGCTACTGAAAACACCTACATTGTTTTTTCAACGGGAAACAGATCAAACTGCATTGGGCATAAGGTAGAAAACAACTATACCGGTCAAAAGAGAGCTGATGGAAAATTTGTGATAATGAAAATTAATGGCAGGCAAATCGTTTCCATCCAGAGACGCGCGGCGCCTCATTTGAGAAGCGGGACTTTTCTTGTTTTAAGTTCCTCTGTAATCCCTCGCAGTACCACAAGCACTTGCACTGCAGTCCAAAGATGAATATCACTTTTGCTTACTTCACAATACCAGATACCAGAGTGGCATCGTCTACAGTGCATGGCTGTATAACCTTTGAAAAATAAAACATAATCAGGTTTTCATGCATAATCTGCCGTGTATACTATTAGCGACTGTCGTGCTCAAATGACATTTGCCTTCCCTCTCACTCTCCTATCACAACATCAAATAGATCTGTTTTCCCTGCTAATTATAGTTCCTGATTATTATTATATTACATGTTATCTGCATTGCATGTGTATTACTGACACAATGTCATGCTTCAAGGATCCTGTGCAATAATATTCGTGCAATCATTTTCAGGCAATAATAAATAACTGCAGAATTAATCAACTGCTTGTCTTGAATCTTTTGCGACTTCGCGGGATTCCTGCAAGGTCTATTGGTCTGTTGACTAACCTGTACACTGGGACGGAGAGTGCTGTGAAGTGTGGGGGAGGTGTAGCCAGCTTTTTTCTTATGATTACAGGAGTGAGGCAAGGGTGCGTCCTTGCCCCATCACTTTTCAACACTAGTATGAACTGGATATTGGGCAAAGTTGTAGATCAAAGGCCTCTTTCACACGAGGCCAGTGGTAGCCGCCATCGGTAGCCGCCACTGGCTACCTTGTGCAAATAGTGCCGTGACACTAGTGGCTCATCAACACACACCGTTCCTTGTCAGTCGGAAGAATAGCGTCAAACGAAGAGCTCTGTGAAAATTATCCACCAACCACCCTCTCAATAATTGGCAGAGTGGTGGTTTGTCCCCCCCCCCCCCCCCCTTGTGAGGGAGGTATTGTCCGGTCATCAAAGGGGGAGCGTAGGGATGTATATATATAATTGTAAGGGTAATGGGTAGTAATTTAGGTAATTTAAGTAAATGATAAGTACTGGGATAATATAAATGAACATTCCCAGTGGTTATAAAGCATTTGCACCTTAAATAATTAGCACCTTAATTTAAAACGGCTGCTCATTGGCCGTCGTCTTTTAAATTTGCACAGATTGTGGTGGTCCACCTGCCGCCTACCTGAAAGGTGACACGTGTAGTTTGTGGTGGCCGTTGCCCGCTGAGCCCACGGAGTTTCAGTACACTTCCAGACCCTCGCAAGAGTAACATCTCTTATTAAATATACGTGCCTGTATATATAAGTACACTCCAGACATCCAAGAGAACAACATCTCATATTAAATATATACGTAGATTTGTAAATAAGAGATAATTGTATATAGACTCTTTGCACATAGTGTTAAAAAACAATAGGACGTGTTAAAATACGACACACAGATTATATCCGCCGCGTCAAGTTAACTAGGTGTGAAAACCTCCTGATGTCATAACAATAACACCGCCTCCAGCCCTTCGCCTTCGCCGGTGAGGCCTCGATCCCGGCGACCACTTCGGATAACAAGAAATTGCAGTATTGATTAGGCCTACAGCGAATTTAACCTCACTATCCACCGATAAATAACCTAGTTAGTTGACTAGTTGAGGTATTGTGTCGGGATGAGATAGACGATGGGTTTTGTATAGGTAAGACCTCAAATAATTATATGTATGTGACATAAATTTCCACATTGGTGCCCCGAGTGAGGAATTTTGGTGTACATGTGGTTAATACTGGTCGATTGTGAGGCGTAATTATGAATCTATCACAACAGCTGGTTATGAGAGCGGAGGCGAGGTGTTTCACGGCGTCAGGAATGACTCAGCCGGGTAACTGCAATTCGCCAGGTAGTAGATAACATCAGAGGTTACGTAGCACTATGGTTAGTTGTAGTAGTTAAGTGGTGGTTGGTTATATGCGCCTGGTTATGCGTCTTGAAAAGCCGAGCAAGCACTACCACCACTTGATATAATAATTAATTATATCAACTAACAATTATTGTTAGTGACGTAATTTTGCATTTAATTTTTTATTTGACTTAGTTATTAACTAAATCATGGCGAAATTAGCTAAGCATTCATTATCGGCTAAATTAGCAATGCTCACACAAATATATAATAAGTGTGAGGACGATTAAGGCAATTCCTATTGATTATATTAATTTAAAGACAGCTCTACCATTGTTAAATGAGCAGTGGAATAAATATGAGGCGGGTTACTGCCAATATGAAGTTAAATTAAGACAAGCTGGGGATAAAGAAAGGATTCACCAATGTGTGAACAATTATGAACAACAGTGTCAAAGATATCTCGATGAAGTAATTGCATATGAGGGATTACTGGAGTGTGCTCATAATCCATCAACAGCTAAAGTTTCTTTAGCTCAAAATTTGCAAGGTATTGATCAGGAACCACCCCACAGGGAGATCAATATTGTTACACCTATGGTAATCAGCTATATCAGCCTCCCATAGAGTTTAAAGATCCCTCGTTAGTGGGTATTTATCCTGCGTCTGTTAAATTTACGCAAGTCAAACAGCCTGTACTTAAGATTCAAACTTCTCAGCCTACCAGTAAACCACTAAGACCTACTCAAATAAAAGATACAATCCCTAAATCCAGGGCTACTTCTAGTGAAGTACGAAGAATAAATTGTGTCTTATGTGAGGGGGGACATCCATCCTCCACATGTAATATCTATTCAGATTGTTACACGAGAGTTGAAAGGTTAATGAGCCTTGGTAATTGCCTATCCTGTCTCCGTGGTAAACATGCTTCAAATGCATGCCCTATAAACTTAAGAACTTGTAGGAAATGTAAACAATCTATACATAGCATCGCTCTTTGTCCTAACAGTGATAATAACCCAGACCCTACAGTAGTTAAAATGGCAGTCACTAATAAGATTAGTTCAGCAGCTGTTTCTACTGCAGAATTGAAGGTGAGCCACAATGGCAATGCAGTCATAGTAAAGACAATGATTGACAGTGGTGCACAGCAATCCTTCATAAGTAGGGAGATAGTTGAATTATTACAACTACCCATAATTTATAAAGTGAATTTAGCGATATCAAGTTTTCTTGCCAATAAAGAGGCTCAAAACTTTGACATAGTTCAACCCCTAGTCCAATTAGGAAGATATAAATGTAGGGTAGCTGCTGCAATTAATAATATTGGTATTAGTTTAACTGTTAATTGACTAACAAACACAGCTGAAATGCTGAGGGATAATGGTGTTAAACTAGTTAGTAATGCCTACGAGGACGTTGATGGTCCATTCCAATTAATAATAGGCACTGATTATTTTGGGCGTTACTTAAGGAAGGTCATCAAAATACATAACGTCTCTATGTTCACCAGCGCTGGTGGTAATGTAATAATGGGACCCATCCCACATACTCGCCAAGCCGAACAAGAGGAGAGTATTCTTAGTCATGCACAACCCCTACTAATTACCAAAATAGGAACAACTTTCTTGCCCACATCAATTAGTGAGGTATTAGAGGAAATTGATATTCTAGTTCATAATGAATATATTGCCACTAATGAAAATCCTAATAATAATGTGTCGCGAGGAAATTTTTACCCTCAAATTATACACAGGATTATGGTTTAAAGGCCCTACCTGGCTGAAAGAGTGTAATAATATGCCTAAACAGGTTTTCACTCAGCCAGACATATCTGCAGATATAATAAGGGAACCTGAATTGATCCCAGATCATGTAATAGACATTGAAAGGTTTTCCTTACTGAGCAAACTAATTAAGACTAGTAATTTAGTCTTCCAATCCATTAAAAGGGATAGCTATGAAGTTGACCCTATGAAGTTTTGGGTCAGAACAAAGACTACTCTATACTGGACTTGCTACTCGTGCCCCGCGCCAACCTGCCCATGACCAGTAGAGGCCAGTTTTGTGATTCCTGCCATTTTCGAACATCACCCCCATTTCCCTTCCTGAGGTTTATTAGTATACATTATATACTGTTATCTTTGTAAGTGTTTGTTCTATAATATTATCAAATACTAAACAGTAAAATACACTAAAGAAATGCCATTATAAGACTGTGAAGAAATATGCATGAACTTAATATTCATTTAAACTCTTAATCATTTAATATTTTGCGCGAAAACATTTTAGATGAAACATATCAATAGAAGTGGATTTTCATTAGCTTTACATTGATATATTTCGTTTTCTGATAAATGAATTACCACCATGCATAAATTAACGTTTACTATAAAAATAACATCATCAATCGGATCGGCAAGTAAAAAAGTGTTCCATGAATATAGTAGACTATGGTTTATCAGTATAAATGATACACTGTTATCTTCGTGAATGATTGCTCTATAATATTATCATATAAAAAACTAAAATACAATAAAGAAATACCATTATGAGACTCTGAAGAAATATGCATGAACTTAATATTCACTTAAACTCTTCGCCATTTAATATTTGCGTGAAGACATTTTACATGCAACATACAATAGAAGAAGCGGAATTTTATTAGCTTTCCATGGATATATTTTGTTTTCTGATAAATGAATTAGAACCATGCAAGAATTAGCGTTAACTAAATAAATAACATCATCAATCAGGTAATTTTTCCGATTGATGAGGATATTTATTTAGTTAACGCTAATTTATGTATGGTTCTACTTCATTTATCAGAAAACGAAATATATCAATGGAAAGCTAATACAATTCCGCTCTATTGATATGTTTCATGTAAAATGTTTGCTCGCAAAATATTATATGGCGAAGATTTTAAGTGAATATTAAAATTAAGTTCGTGCATATTTCTTCACTCTCAAATAATGGCATTTCTTTAGTGTATTTTACAGTTTTTTATTTGATAATATCATTTTATAATAGAACAAACATTTCCGAAGATAACGGTATATCATTTATACTGATAAACCATAGGAAGGGATATGGGAATGATGTTCGAAAATGTCAGGAATCGCAAAACCGGCCTCCACTGGAAATAGCACAAAATGAGTAGCAAGTCCAGTATACAGTAGTCTTTGGTCAGAACAATACAAAAGCAGGTATTTCCTGAGGAATATCAGCCCTTGGCCTCAGCCAGCCCCCATAGGAACAAATTGACCAAATTATTAGGTCTGTACCTTGATCATGAGGGTATAATTAGGTGTCGAGGACGAAATTTGAAAGCTATTCTTCCAAATACCATCTGCCATCCCATACTAATTCCCAAACGCCATCATCTTACTAAATTGTTGGCGGAAGAATATAATAGGAACTCATTACATGGCGGAATGGCTACAATATTAGCCGATATCAGGTGTCAATTTTGGATACATCATGGTAGACAGGCAGTCAAATATTACCTCAAATCTCTCATTACATGTAATAGATCTGAAGGTAGACTAGTCTCCTATCTAGGTCCCTCTGAACTTCCTGCTGATAGAGAGCTCCTAAAACCATTTGAGGTCAATGGTGATGACTATACTGGGGATATTAGAATTTCAGGAGATAACTCTCCCCCCGATCAAGTATATGTCTATATATTCACTTGTACCTCTATCAGGACTATTAATATGAAATTAGTCGAAGACCAAAGTGCCGAGACCTCTATTCAAATGTTCCGGCGTTATGTGGCCTGGGGTGATGTCACTTGAAGCGGAACTTCAGTTCTTGCCGGCCCCCAGCTGTGAAAACTATCCACCAACCACCCTCTCAATAATTGGCAGAGTGGTGGTTTGTTCTCCCCCCCCCTTGTGAGGGAGGTATTGTCCGCTCATCAAAGGTGGAGCGTAGGGATGTATATATATATAATTATAATGGTAATGGGTATTAATGTAGGTAATTTAATTAAATGATAAGTACTGGGATAATATAAATGAACATTCCCAGTGGTTATAAAGCATTTGCACCTTAAATAATTAGCACCTTAATTTGAAACGGCTGGTCATTGGCCGTCGTCTTTTAAATTTGCACCAATTGTGGTGGTCCACCTGCCGCCTACCTGAAAGGTGACACGTGTAATTTGTGGTGGCCGCTGCCCGCTGAGCCCACGGAGTTTTAGTACACTTCCAGACCCTCGCGGGAGTAACATCTCTTATTAAATATACGTGCTTGTATATATAAGTACACTCCAGACATCCGAGATAACAACATCTCTTACTAAATATATAAGTGGATTTGTATATATGAGAAAATTGTATATAGACTCTTTGCACATAGTGTTAAAAAACAATATGACGTGTTAAAATACGACACACTGATTATATCCGCCGTGTCAAGATAGCTTGGTGTGAAAACCTCCTGACGCCATAACAATAACACCGCCTCCAGCCCTTTGCCTCCGCCCTTCACCGGCGGCCTCGATCACGGCGACCACTTCGGATAACAAGACATTGCAGTATTGATTAAGCCTACAGCGAATTCAATCACACTATCCACCGATAAGTATCCTAGTTAGTTGACTAGTTGGGGTATTGTGTCGGTATGAGATAGACGATGGGTTTTGTATAGGTAAGACCTCAAATAAATATATATTTGTGACATAAATTTCCACAAACTCTTTCTCGTTGCCTTGCTGGCTAACGAAAGAAACAGAAAGCGAAGGGACGCTCTCGAGAGAGGAAAATACATGTGCATCAGATGTTATCATCGAGAATGGACAGAGGACTGCATAATACGCTTTTCAATTATTTGTGTGCTGAGAAGAAGTTTTTCAACTTCTTTCGGATGCGCAAGCCATCATTTGAAGAACTTCTCAGCCACATCAGGAGAGACATCACAGGGACTACCACAAACATGAGATAATGCATTACACCAGAGGAGAAGCCTCTCCATATGTGGCGGTAACTGGTGGCGCCATATGAAAGCTCCTATTGGAAACAATGCTTTACAGCGAGTGGCGGCAACTGCGAGTGACGGACGCTAGTTGCGGGAGTGAGCCACCGCAAAGCTGGTTGCCCGCCAGTTACCCAGTCGGGCAACTGGAGTGGCCTCGTATGAAAGGCTCCATTGAATAGTATGGGACGCAACTACTGTAGGTACCGCCACCGGTGGCGGACACCAGTGGCCTCGTGTGAAACAGGCCAAAGTGATTGTGGAGCATCCCTCGGCAACACCAAGATCACGGATCTTGTTTTTGCCGATGCCGATTACCTGCCTTCCCTAACTATCAATATCCACTTCGGCCCAAAATGAAGTCGAGACTAGCATATGCGTATATATTATTTAATAGTGTTACAAAGATGATAAGTGACATATGGCATTTCCATACATGAAAGTATCGAGATTTGTTAAACAATGACTACGTAAGATTGATAACTGAATTAAGATATTTGCGAAAAATTGTATATAAAGATTTTCAATTGTTTAGGGGAGATGTCATTGACAACGACGTATGTTTTGGATCGCCAACTAGGCCGAGAGACTGCTTAATGCTCCTACATATCATGATATCAAGTATACAGGAGATATATGATGTTTGAGTCAAGCTGATTTATTCGTTGATATAATTATATACCTTTACATTTTTTTGAATGGGCATTATGAGTGTACGTTAAGTATTAATATTGATGGACATTAACTTCCATTGTGTTCTAGCTTTCAGTTCATTCGATCAAAGCATCGAGCGTTCAGCCAACGTCTGTCAAATGGATCCTGGACAGGGATTTTTGGTGAACTGCAGCGGGAGGTAGGTATACCTTCTTTAAACCATAATATTAACTCTTGTTTGTTGACGTCATATATCAATATTTTAACGTTCATGTAAGCTCCTAAACAGTTCACCTTTTGTGTGCACCATCAAATACTACATTTTTTCTCTCTCTAGTTATGAAGGAGGTTCTAAATATTTCTGATTGAGTGGACAAGATATAAGTTTGTGGTGATGATCGCTTGAACTCTCTGTCAAATTCAAAGTGAAACAGTCATTGAAACTTTAAATACAAATAAAAAACATAATGAGTCTCGAATGCTACATAACAGGTACATTGTGGTGTACTACTGCAAGTAATATTGAATAAAATATGTGGCATACTTTTGAGTAAATGAAATATTATTTCCTCATTGAAAATGCAACAAAATAAAATATGAAAATAAGTAATAGTAAAATACAAGACGTAACTAAACCATAGTAAAAAAAATACTTAAACTACAACCAATGTATTAGCAAAGATTTAATACTTTATAGTTTCATTGAAGTGGAAACTGACTCCTTTGTATTTCGTTTGTCTCGTGGAATGAACCTAGTTTGTTTTATGTGACTCCTCCCTATAACTGCATCTCGATATCAAGTTCCACTTTCATTTCCATAAATGTTATATTTCATTTCCATAAATGTTATATATATATATATATATATATATATATATATATATATATATATATATATATATATATATATATATATATATATATA
>JACEEZ010022352.1:0-50000 GCA_016584305.1 Chionoecetes opilio | reverse complement strand
GAGGGCGGAAGCGGTGTGTTTTGATATGGGCGTGAGGAGGTTTTCACACCAAGTTATCTTGACGCGGCGGATATAATCAGTGTGTCGTATTTAACACGTCCTATGGTTTAACAGTTATATGAACAATATGAACGTATGTACAATTCTTCTCATTATAATCAGAGCAGAGATGTTAATCCCGTGGGAGCTGGAATGGTACTTAAATATACAAGCACGTATATATTTAATAAGATATGTTGTTCTCTCGGATGTTTGGAGTGTACTGACTTCGTAGGCGGCGGCGAGGCCCCGCTACTAATCCCTAGCCACGTGTATAATTCCAAGTGGCTAGAATAGTCACGGAGGCGGCCACCACAAATACACGTGTCACCTTTGGTGGGCGGCGGGTGGACCGCCACAATTGGTGCTAATTATTTAAGGAGCAGATGCTTAATACTAATGGGAATGTTCAATTATCTTATCCCATTAGTTATCATTTACTTAAATTACCTTAATTAATACCCATTACCATTATAACTATATATATATATATATTTTATATATATATATATATAAAATTATAATATATATATTTTATATATATATATATATATATATTTTATATATATAATATAATATCCTTACGCAACCCCTTTGATGAGTGGACAATACTTCCCTCACAAGAGGGGGGGGAACAAACCACCATTCTGCCAATTATTGAGAGGGTGGTTGGTGGATAATTTCTACAACTGGGGGCCGGCGAAACTGACGTTCCGCTTCAAGTGACCTCACCCCAGGCCACATAGCGCTGGAACATTCGTATAGAGGTTGCGGTACTTTGGTGTTTGACTATGTTGAAATTTATAGCCCTAATATAGGTACAAGTGAATATACAGACATATACCTGATCGGGGGGAGAGTTATCTCCGGAATTTATATTATCCCCAGTATAGTCATCAACAGTGACCTCAAATGATTTTAGGAGCTCTTTATCAGCGGGAAGTTCAGAGGGACCTAGATAGGAGACTAGTCCACCTTCAGATCTATTATATTTAAGGAGGATTTGAGGTAATATTTTGACTGCCTGTCACCATGATGTATCCAAATTGAAAACCTGATATGGGGCTATTTATTGTACCAAATTCCGCCTTGTAATGAGTTCCTATGATATTCTTCCACCAACAATTTAGTAGATTAAGGGGTTTTGGAATTAGTATGGGAAGGCAGGTTGTTATTTGGAAGATCAGCTTTTAAATTTCGTCCTCGCCACCTAATTTTACCCTCATATCTGGGAAACAGGCCTAATAATTTGGTTTCAATTTGTTCCTATGGGGCTGCTGGGGGCAGGACCCTGATATTCCTCAGGAAATACCTGCTTTTGTATTGTTCTGACCCAAAACTTCAAAGGATCAGAGCTATCCCTTTTTATGAATTTGAAGACTAAATTAGTAGTCTTCAATAGTTTGCTCAATAAAGAAAACCTTTCAATGTCTATCACAGGATCTGGGTTCAATTCAGGATCCCTTATTACATCTACAGATATGTCTGGCTGAGTGGAAACCTGTTTAGGCATATTATTACACTCTTTCAGCCAGGTAGAGCCTTTAAACCATAATCCTGTGTTCAATTTGAGGTTATTATTTCCTCGCGACACATTATTATTAGGATTTTCATTAGTAGCAATAATGCAATATATTCATTATGAACTGGAATATCACTTTCCTCTAATACCTCACTAATTGGTGTGGGCAAGAAAGTGGTTCCAATTTTGGTAAGTAATAGGGGCTGTGCATGACTAGGAATACTCTCATCTTGTTTGGCTAGGTTGATGTGAATGTGGGATGGGTCACATTATTACCTTACAACCAGCACTGGTAAACATAGAGACGTTATGTCTTTTGATGACCTCCCTTAGGTAACGCCCAAAATACTCAGCGCCTATTATTAATTGGAAGGGACCATCAACGTCCTAGAAGGTATTACTAACTAGTTTAACGCCATTATCCCGTAGCATTTCAGCTGTGTCTTTTAATCCATTAACAGTTAAATTAATACCAATATTATTAACTACTACAGCAGCTACCCTACATTTATATCTTCCTAATTGGACTAGGGGTTGAGCTATGTCAAAGGTTTGAGCCTCTTTATTGGCAAGAAAACCTGATATGGCTAAAATTCACCCTTTATTATTATGGGGAGTTTTTAATAATTCACCTATCTCCTGCTTTGAAGGATCGTTTGTGCTTCCACTGTCAAACATTGTACTTTACATGACTGAATTACCATTGTGGCTCCCCCTGCAATTCCTGCAGTATGGAACATCTTTGAACTACTCCTTATTAGTGAAAATACCATTTTAAAAATACCGTAGGGTCTGAGTTATTATCACTGTTAAAGGAACAAAGAGCGATGTTATGAATAATTTTTACAAGTTTTTAAATTTATAGGGCATGCATTTTGAAGCATGTTTACCACAAGAGACAGGTAGGCCAATTAAACCAAGGCTCAGTAACCTTTCAACTTTCGTGGAACAATCTGAATATATATTACATGTGGAGGGTGGATGTTCCCCCTCACATAAGACACAATTTATTCTTCGGACATAACTAAAGTAGCTCTGGATTTAGGGATTGTATCTTTTATTTAAGTAGGTCCTAGTGGTTTAATGGTATGCTGAAAAGTTTGAATCATATTACAGGCTGTTTGATTTGCGTAAATTTAACAGGCGCTGGATAAATAACCACTAACGAGGGATATTTAAACTCTAAGGGTGGCTGATATAGCTAATTACCCTTATGTGTAACAATTTTGATTTCCCTGTTCCTGCTCAATACCTTGCAAATGTTGGGTTAAAAAAAACTAGCTGTTGATGGAATATGAGCACACTCCAATAATCCCTCATATTCAATTACTTTATCGAGATATATTTGACACTGTTGTTCAAAATTGATCACACATTGGGGTATCATTTCTTTATCCCCAGCTTGTTTTAATTGAACTTCATATAGGAAGTAAACCTCCTCATATTTTTCCCATTGCTCATTTAACAATGGTAGACCTGTCTTTAAATTAATATAATCAATAGCCTTAATTGCGTCCTCACACTTATTATATATCCGTGTGAGCATTGCTAATTTAGCCTATAATGAATGCTTAGCAAATTTCTCCATGATTTACTTAATAACTAAGTCAAATAGAATATTAAATGCATGGATTACGCAACTAAAAATAATTGTTAGTTGATAATTAATTATTGTATCAAGTGGTGGTAGTGTCTGCTCGGTCTTTCAAGACGCGTAGCAAGGCGTATATAATTTCAACCACCACAATTAATTACGTAACTACAAGCAATATATTCTGACTGGCGTATGATAATCACCCGGCTGTCGGCTTGTTCCCGACGCCGCAAAACACCTCAACTCCGCTCTCATAACCAGCGGTTGTGCTAGGTTCATAATTACGCCTCACTATGACCACTTTGAACCACATGTACTCTATACAGCAAAGGCGACCGGACACCCCTGCCGCCATCTTTTTCCCAGCAGGAAAAATATCCCCACGGATTGACCAAAGGCCACATTTTTTACCCTAGTTAGTAAAATTCGTAGCGCCTCTCTCTCTCTCTCTCTTCTCTCTCTCTCTCTTTTCTCTCTCTCTTCTCTCTCTTTTCTCTCTCATCTCTCTCTCTCTCTTCTCTCTCTCGCTCTCTCTCTCTCTCTCTCTTCTCTTTTCTCTCTCTCTCTCTCTCTCTCTCTCCCTCTCTCTTCTCTCTCCTCTCTCTCTCCTCCTCTCTCTCTCTCTCTCTCTCTCTCTCTCCCTTTTCCTCTCTCTCTCTCTCTCTCCTTCTCTCTCTTCTCTCCCCTCTCTCTCTCTCTCTCTCTCTTTTCCCCTCTCTCTCTCTCTTATTCCAACACAGTGACTTTCACAAAAAGAAAACTAGACATTGAAAAAATATTGATTTCAAAGATGACTTAGCAAAAATTTTAATTTGGAATACAAATGCATTGGTTGTGATGTAAAATGATCTTTTTGATAAATATATAATAGGTTTTTAGAATTGTACATAAGCACTTTCCATTGAAAACACAAAAATCAAGAAAGCATCAGACAAACCATACATTACCCCCACCTTTTAAAAAAGTTGATCAAACAACGGAATAAACTACAAAACTATATGCAAAATGGCCTTTAACATATAAAAATACTTTTAAATCTTTTAGAAATAAATTGACGGCAAAATAAGAACAAAAAAGGGAAATTATTATAAAACTAGATTTACAATCATGCGGGGGTTTCCTAAAAAAATATTGGGACACAACCCAACAACCTACTGGGTAAAAATAAAACTAGGATTCACCTTCTTTTTCTTGTCAATGGCGATACAATCACTGATAATCAAAATGTGCTAGGTCTTTAATAATCATTTCAGCAGTATGGTAGCACCTTGCTAATAACTTCAAGATACACAAGAGCCATTTAACTATATCTCCAGAACCACTCCCTTTTTTTTTTTATTAACCACAACACCAGCTAAAATCAAATCAGTAATTGCAAATAAAAGTTACATCTACTGGCCATGATGAAAAAATATGAAATAATAAAAGAATGCTATAAAATTTAATTTCCCCATTTCTAGTATTCATATAAAAATCATTTCAAGAGGGTCCCTTTTCCAGATCGAATGAAAATTGCTCAAATTGTCCTTTTTTCAGAAAGGTGACAATTTTTTAAATGCAATTTAATTGCTAATAACTTCAAGATACACAAAGCCATTTAACATATATCTTCCAGAACCCACTCCCTTTTTCTTTTTATTTAAGACCTACACACCACTGAAATCAAATCAGTAATTGCAAATATGAAAGTTACATCTCCTGGCCATGATGAAATAAATATGAAAATAATAAAAGAATGCTATGAAATATTTCCCCTTTCTAGTATTCATTTTAAAATAAATCTTTTTCAAGAGGTACCTTTCCAGATCGAATGAAAATTGCTAAAATTTTTGTCCCTTTTTTCAAGAAGGTGACAATTCTTTAATGCAAATTATAGACCAATTTCAATATTGCCAAGCTTTAGTAAGTTTTTGAAAAAGTAAGGGTAATGAGATAATGGTTACCTCTCAAACACTCATTTTAACCCCAACTCAACATGGATTCCGCCCCCCAGTTTTCCACTGAATTAGCAGTCTACCATATCTGTCGGAACTTTAAAATGCACTGGACAATAAAATGCTACAAATAACAGTTTTTTTGTGACCTCACAAAAGCATTTGACACAATTTCTCACACAATCTTATTACACAAATTATCTATCTATGGAATACGTGGTAATGCTCACAACTTTTTTCAAAGTTATTTAAGTCATACAAGAAATATACATCTTATAATAATACATCATCTCCTTATAATGACATCACATGTGGAGTACCCCAGGGTTCAAACTTGGTCCTGTACTTTTCTTATATACATAATGACATCATTTGTACAGTAAAACTTAAATTCATACTTTCGCTGATGATACCCAATCTTCATTCAAGGCCACAATCTTGAAATATTACAATTACATTGATTGAAAAATTAAATAAAGTTTCAAATTGGATTAAGAGCAACCAAATTAACCCTTTAAAAATTAATAAAACTTTTTTATGGTTTTTCCCGTCCCCTTATGACTCAGCCAGTACACACACAAAAAAAGAATAATCTATCATTACATACGTTTTCGAATTTAAATTTCTAGGGATATATATAGATATTAAATTGAAATGGAAAGAACATATTGATATGGTGAATCTAGGATTCGTTTACACAGGCATACTTTACCAGACTAAAAGGGACTATTTGAATGTAAAAAGTTTACTACAAGTTTATTTTACCCTAATATATCCACATCTTTTATATTGTTCATCTTTATGGGAGGTGCCTATAAAACCTTCATTGACAGCCTCTTTATTAGTCAAAAAAGTTGTTACGTGTTATGTTCTATAAAAATCGTTATGACCATACCATCAGTATTTTTCCGAGACTTCAAGTTATTAAAGCTTCCAGATTCATACCCTTCAAACCTATCTTTTTGTACATAAACCATACACTCGTTCCTTTAGACTTGGCTTTAGAGCAATACCCTACAATGTAACCCGAAGACCACATGATTTACGTATACCATTGTGCAGGACATCAATGCACAAAAGAGTATCTTGTCATGAGGAACTAAAAGCTGGAACAACTTACCAGAACATTTTATTACTGATGAAAACTTAAAAATCTTTCATACGTAAATTCATAAAAGCATGCTTGATAAATACAATGAAAATGTATAAACTCTTTTTCAACCATAAATGTCATATTGTGTATTTTGAAATTTCACTGTTATGTGTTTTTCTTTTTTACATTTTTGGCCATTGCACTTATTCCAAATGATAGGGTATTTTTTTTTTTTTTTTTTTTTTTTTTTTTTTTTTTTTTTTTTTTTTTTTTTTTTTTTGCTTTTTTTTTTTATGGTTTTAAGTTTTTTTTTTTTTTATGCATTTAAAAATGTTGGGTTTCTATTGTTAATTTTCCATATTATCATCCAAAAAATGTTATATTTCAAATGACCGACCACCCCCTTGCTATTTTTATTATGTATTATAGCTTTCAGGTCCTATAAAGCTTCGGCTTATTGGACCTGGCTTTATCCTATAGTAATTGTTCATATGTACAAAACTACAGGGCCCAAAATAAATATATAAATATCAATATATTCTCTCTCTTTTCTCTCTCTCTCTCTCTCTCTCCTCTACCCCTCTCTCTCTCTCTCTCTCACTCTCTCTCCTCTTCCTCTCTCTCTCTCTCTCTCTCCCTCTCCCTCTCCCTCTCTCTCTCCTCTCTCTCTCTCTCTCCCCTCTCTCCCCTCCCCCTCTCCCTCTCTCTCCCTCCCCTTCCCTCTCTCCCTCTCCCTCTCTCTCTCTCTCCCTCTCCCTCTCCCTCCTCTCCCTCTCTCCCTCTCTCCCTCTCCCTCCCCCTCTCCCTCTCCCTCTCCTCTCTCTCCCTCTCTCTCTCCCCTTACTCTCTCTCTCTCTTCTCTCTCTCTCTCTCTCTCTCTCTCTCCTCCTTCTCTCTTCTCTCTCTCCTCCCCTCTCTCTCTCTCTCTCTCTCTCCCTCTCTCTCTCTCCCCCTCTCTCTCTCTCTCTCTCCTCTCTCCTCTCCTCCTCTCTCTCTCTCTTAAAACAAACCATAACAACAGACGGGAGGGAGTCAGGGTCAAGGCAAGGGAGAGGTAAGAAAATGATGGCTGCTATGCGCGCTGAGGGTTGATGCTAATCCTACACCTAATCCCTCCCCATCTCACCCCGGAGTCGCCGTATTTATACACTCGACCGCCTTCCTCGTTGTGTATGTGTGTGTGTGTGTGTGTGGTGTGTGTGTGTGTGTGTGTGTGGTTTTTGTGCGTGTGTGTGTGTGTATGTGTGTGTGTGTGTGTGTTGCTTGAAAAATTACATAAAACTAAGAACATAAGAAATAAGGAAGCTACAAGAGGCCGTGAGCCTACACGTGGTAGTTATTAATTGAATAAAGTCTTACAATATTTGACATAAAATAAGAATAACATCCCTACAATAAAATACAACCAGGGACCTGTATCTTTCAGAATAAAAAAACACAATGTGCTGATGAAGGCAAAACAATAAGAAAGAAATAATTAATAAAAACAAATTAACAAAAAACGTAGTTTAAAATGATTTCCTCCTCTACTCTACGTCTTTTCCCCTCCCTGCCTGCCTCCTTTTATCACCCGCCCTCCCGCCCCTTCCTTTCCCCCTTCCTCCTCATCCTTCCATCCTTCCCGTCTATTCCCTGCCCACTGCCTCCCCCCAACCTCCCTCTCGATTCACTCCTCTCCCCTCTCTCTTCTCTCCCCCTCTCCCTCTCTCTCTCCCTCTCCCTCTCTCCCTCTCTTTCCTCCCTCCCCCTTTCCTTTCCTTCCCCTCTTCCTCTCTCTCTCTTCCTCTCTCTCTCTTCCTCTCTCTCTCTCTTCCTCTCCTCTCTTCCTCTCTCTCTCTATCTCTTCCTCTCCCCTTTTCTTCCTTTCTCTCTTCCTCTCTCTCTCTCTTCTCTCTCCCCTCTCTCTCTCATCTTCTCTTCTCTCTCTTTTCTCCTCTCCTCTCCCCTCTCTCCCTCTCTCTCTCATCCTCTCTCTTTTTCCCCCTCTCCCCTTTTTCCCTCTCTCTCTCTCCCCACAAAAAACGTAACATTGGAAAATTTTTTAAATGCGTAAAAACATAATATTATTTCAGCAAGATTTCTGAGAGGGGAGAGGGGAGAGAGAGAGAGAGAGGAGGAGAGAGAGAGAGGAAAAGAGGGGAGAGAGAGAGAGAGAGAGAGAGAGAAGGAGTCAGCAGGTGTTTTGTGTGGGACGGCGGGGGTTAAACCCCTTGGGAAAACTTAACTCATCCCTACCCTCGCCGCCTCCACCCAACCATCACCACCCATCCATCACGGGGGAAAGGGTTGAAAGAAAGGGAAAAATGGAACTAAAACTGAATAGAGAAAGGTTCAGAAAAAGATAAAAGGTCAAAAAAGCTGGAGGAGGAAAAGAAGAGAGTTTATGAAAGGGAATGGAAACAGGAAAGACACGGGGTAGAAAGGAAAGGAGGTTTTAAAAAAAGGATATTGAATAAAGAGAGAGAGAAAGAGAGTCGCAGCTGACCTGATCTGACCTTCAAATCCATATCTCGTCTCGTCCTCCTCTCTCTCTCTCTCTCTCTCTCTCTCCTCTCTCTCTCTCTTCTCTCTCTCTCTCTCTCTGTCTAATCTTGCTGATATAATATCTGTATTTACGCATATAATAAATTTCCAATATTACGTGTTTGTGTGAAAAGAGGAGAGAGAGAGAGAGAGAGAGAGAGAGAGGAGAGAGAGAGAGAGAGAGAGAGAGAGAGAGAGAGAGAGAGAGAGAGAGAGGAGAGAGAGAGAGAGAGAGAGAAAGGAAGAGAGAGAGAGCGGGAGAGAGGAAGAGAGCGAGGAAGAGAGAGAGAGGAAGAGAGAGAGGAAGAGAGAGAGGAAGAGAGAGAGAGAGAGAGAGAGAGAGAGAGAGAGAGAGAGAGAGAGAGAGAGAGAGAGAGAGAGAGAGAGAGAGAGAGAGAGAGAGAGAGAGAGAGAGAGAGAGAGAGAGAGAGAGAGAGAGAGAGAGAGAGAGAGGCGCTACGAATTTTACTAGCTAGGTAAAAATGTGGCCTTTGGTCAATCCGTGGGGATATTTTTCCTGCTGGGGAAAAAGATGGCGGCAGAGGTGTCCGGTCGGCTTTTCAGTTTATTGTACACCAATATTCCTCACTCTGGGCACCATTGTGGAAATTTATGTCACAAACATATATTTAATTAGAGTTCTTACCTATACAAAACCCATTGTCTATCTCATCCCGACACAATACCCCAACTACTCAACTAACTAGGATACTTATCGGTGGATAGTAGGGTTGAATTGGTTGTAGGCTTTATCAATGTCTTGTTTTCGAATGGTCGCCGTGTAAAGGCCGCCGGTGAAGGGCGGGGGGTGGAGGTGGAAGCGGTGTGTTTTGATAGGGGCTCAGGGGTTTTCCCCCCAAGTTATCTTGACGCGGGGGGATAAAATCATGTTTTGGTTTTAACCTCCTATATTTAACATTTTAATGTAAAAATAAACTATGCACAATTCTTCTCATTTAATCAAGAAGATGTTAATCCCGTGGGAGCTGAAAAGGGTATTTATTATACAAGCCCTATATTTTAATAAGATGTTGTTCTTCGGATGTCTGGATGTACTGACTTCGTGGGGGGGCGCGAGGCCCCGCTACAAACCCCTAGCACGACAATTCCCGGGGCTAAATAATCACGGAGGGGGCCCCCACAAATACAGGGTTTTTTACCTTTTGGTGGGGGGCGACTGGACCCCCCACATTGGTTTTAATTATTTAAGGAGCAAATGCCCTTAAAATATAATCATTTCATTATTTTCCCCTTATTATCATTTACTTTTTATTTTAATTAATCCCAAACCATTTTAACTTTAATTATATAATAAAAATTTAAAGGACCCCCTTTTGTAGGGAAAATCCCCCCTCACAAGGGGGGGGGGGGGAAAACCCCCTCTGCCAAATTTTGGGGGTTTTGGGGGAATTTCCCTTTTAAAAAAGGCCCGGACATTTTGCCTACGGCATTTGCCTAGGGGACAATGGCCTACGGGTTTTTGCCCCCCGGGGACATTTGCCACGGGACGGGCCCTCCGGGCTTTTTGGCCTACGGAAAATTTCCAGGAAATGGATACCCAAACTATCCGGTTTTTGTTACATCGTGCATTGGGGGGGGAAAAGGGCGGGGTTCCCCGGGGGTGGCCTCGAAGGGAAACTAGGCGTGGAAAATTTTAATTTTTTACGGAATTGTTTCCAGGTGCTATTTCTGGGGCCTGTTCCCGCTGCAAACTATAAAACCTAGGTTTCTCTTTTTCGAGGCTTTCTAACCCAAGAAACGGCAAACAACCTTGTAAAAGGAAAACCCGGTAGGTACTAATGTGTCCCTTTTTAAACCCCTTTGTTCTTCTTATGAGACTCTTGGGGTTTTTTGTGGTTTGAAGCCTTTCACATAACCACCCCCCTGGTCCTTTTCTATGTTGTCAGGGGCACAATTAGACCTGGTTTCATTTTTTCCCAAAAAAATCGAAACTCCCCCGTAGCTTTTTTTTTGGGTTTGACATATTCCCATGTTTATGAAGTATTAAAATCCTTTTTTGGGTTTCCTTTTGTTGTCTTTCCTCATAAATGGGAATCATTTTTTAAGGTTCGGAAAATAAATTGGCTTCCCTCCCCCTTTTTTTTGATTTTTTAACCCATCCAAAACGCATCCCCGGAATTAAACCCCTATGGAGGCGTCGCTACGTTTTTTTCCCACGCAAAGGAAAAACTGGACGGTAAGGGCTAGGGAATTTTGCGGGTTTTTATCAAAAACAAACAAGGCTAAACTTTGCCCCCATCCTTGCCTCCGGGTTACGGCTCCTTACGAAACTGTTAAACAAAAATCGGAAACCCCAAAGAAGGTTGGTGGGTAATAATGGCGAGATTTTGCGGGCCGTTTTCAGGAAAAAGGACTATTTTTTTCGGCCTACAATGGGTGCTTTTTTAAGGAATAGTTTTATTTTGGCGCAAAAAAACCCCATTAAAAAAAAAAAAAAAAAAAAAATAAAAAAAAAACCTCCCCTAACCCTTTATGGGTTTTTAATAAAAATCTAACCTAACCTTAACCCAAAAAGTATACAAACCAAACCTTATGGTTTTAATAACCTAACCTAACCCTTAAAACCACAAAGAAACCTAACCTAACCTTATTTTTTTAATGAAACCTAACCTAACCTTAACCACAAGTAACCAAACCCTAACCTTATAGGTTTTAAGCCCAAAACCAACCTTAACCACAAAGTATCCCTACCTAACCTTATATTTTTTTAATGAAACCCTCCAAACCTTCCCCCAAAAAGTAAAAAACCAAACCTTTGGTTTCAATAAAACCTCCAAACCTTAACCACAAAGTATACCTAACCTAACTTTAGGTTTTAAATAAAACCTAACCTAACCTTACCAAGAAACTAACCTAACCTTATGGGTTTTTTAATGAAACCAAAAACCTAACCTTAACCCAAAAAGTATACCTAACCAAACCCTTTATGGGTTTTTTAATGAAACCAACCTAACCTTAACCCAAATATACCTAGCCTACCTTATAGGTTTTTTAAACCTAACCTAACCTTAACCACAAATATACCAACTAACCTTATGGGTTTTTTAATGAAACCTAACCAACCCTTTAACCACAAAGAACCACCAAACCCTTATGGGTTTTTAAATGAAACCAAACCTAACCTTAACCAAAGATACCTAACCAAACCCTTTTAAAAGTTTTAATAAAACCTAACCAAACCCTTAACCACAAATAACTAGCCTAACCTTATGGGGGTTTTTTAATGAAACCCTAACCAAACCTTAACCACAAAGTTACTAACCAAACCTTATAGGTTTTCAATAAAACCAACCTAACCTTAACCAAAAAAGTATACCAACCAACCTTATAGTTTTAAGAAACCTAAAACCCTTAACCCACAAGTAAAAACCTAACCTAACCTTATGGTTTTAATGAAACCTAACCAAACCCACCCAAAAAAGTAAACCTAACCAAACCTTATGGTTTTAATAAACCAACCTAACCTTAACCAAAAAAGTATCCTAGCCTAACCTTATGGTTTTAATGAAACCTAACCAAACCCTTAACCACAAAGTAACCTAACCTAACCTTATAGGTTTCATTAAACCTAAAAGACCCAATTCAGTGTTTTTTTGAAACGGTCCCAAAAAATTTGGGATTTTTTTTTTTTTGTTTGGGTTTCACAAATAAACTATCTCCATTAGAACAAGCACCATTGTGGTCAAAAAAAGTTGGTGTCTCTAAAAAAGACCGCGCCTCTGCCCATTTAACCGGGTTTTTTACCGTTAGGTTTATAAAAGGGGTATTTTGGTTGGGTTTTCATAATCACAGGTAAAAGCTTATTAGTTAACATACAAACCACTCCATACCACTTTTTAACCCTTCATACTCCCACATTCCCCCCCTCTACTCTGTCAATGTTTTGGTTTAGTCCAGATAAACACCAACTACTTTGGGGTGCGAAAAAATTTTTTTTTCGGGGTTTTTTTTGTTTTTGAATAAATCGCTAGTCATTTTGTGAAATTTTTTTTTTTTTTTTTTTTTTTTTTTTTATTAAAGGTATTTTTTTTAATTTTTTTTTATTGTATTAGGAAAAGGGTTAGGTTAGGTATAGGTTGGTAGGGGTGGGTTTTACGTATAGGTTAGGTAAAGGTTGGGTTTAGTTGGGTTTTTTTTTTTTTCTTTTTTTGGGAAAGAAAAAAAAAAAAAAAATTGGGGGCGACAGAAAGGGTTAGAGATTCATTAAAAACACTAAAAAAAAACCCCAGAAAAAAATATTTTTCGTCCCCCAAAAGTGATTTTGGGTTTCATCGGGCTAATCCCAAAACAATGACAGAGAGAGGGGAGGGGATGTGGATTTTGAAGGGTTAAAGAGTGTGTAGGGAGGGGAGTATTATGTAAAACTAATAAGCTTTTACCTGATTGAATCCTAACCTAACTGACCTTTCCTAACCTAACGAAACCTAACCGGGTTATAATGGGCAGAGTTTCCGGGGTCGTTTCAGAGCACCGACTTTTTTTCCCTGCCTACAATAGGTGCTTGTTTTAATGGGGTATTTTTTTTTTTGTGCAAACCCCAAAAAAAAAATTAAAATCCGAATTTTATGGTACCGTTTTATTAAAAAAACTGAATCTAGGTCTTTTGGGTTTTTTAAAAAACTATAAAAGGGTTTGTTAGGATACTTTGTGGTGAAGGTTAGGTTTGGTTTCATTAAAACCCTTTAAAGGTTGGTTAGGTTTCATTTTTTTTTTTTTTTTTTTTTTTTTTTTTTTTTTGGGTTTGCGCAAAAAAAAACTATCTCCATTAAAAAAAAGCACCATTGTAGGCCAAGAAAACATGTCTGTATCGCTGAAACGACCGCCAACTCTCGTCCATTATTTCCCCTAACCTAACCTTACCGTCGGGGAGTTTTCCCCCATTTAGTGGGCGAGCTTTCGGGAGACAAGTCCAGGTACCTGAGGAAAGGATGGGTAATGTCACCGTGGTTATGCAGCTTGTTTTGGTGGAGTAAAAAGATATTCAAAGCAAATCTAACCTGCCTTACCGTCGGCGATTTTCCCGATTTGTGTAGGGATAAAATATCGTAACGGGATACCAGTACCAAAAGGGTGGGTTTAAAGTCCGGTGGTTCAACTTGTTTATGGATGGGGTAAAAAAAATCAAAGCAAGGTTGGTGAGTTTTGGGATAGACTCAAGATTTCCCTTTTCCGTCAAGTAAACCCCTTTAAAACCCTGATGTACCACTACTTATTATGGGGAAGCAACAAAAGGAACTCAGTTAAAAAAGGTATTTTAATACTATCAAACCATGAATTGTCAACCACAAAGAAAACTACGACGATGAAAAAATTTCGAGTTGTTTTGGCGAAATTGATGTTCCAGGGGTATATTTCCGTCTCGCTGACAAAAGAGAAGACCGAGGTGATGTTTTATTGCAAAACTTCTAAACCAGGAAAACAGTCCAGCAGAGTCTCATTAAGAAAAAAGCAAAATGGGGGGACACATTACAACCTACCGATGCTTACCTTTTGACGAGGCTTGTTATGACTCTGTTTTTCCCCTTTTTTAAAAGCCTCTGCACATCCCTTACCCCAGGTCTTCTCTATAGTGTTTTTTCAGGAGAAAAAGGGACAGTAATATACAGTCCCCCTCCACCTAAATCGCGAACACACGGCCCCCGGATCCTCTCCTTCCATTTCCTTTTCGTATTTTCCAAAAAATTATCGTTTATATTCTCAAAGTCTGTACAATGCATTCCTCCTCCTTCCCCTGGGATGTTTTATTTCCCCCGGGGGCATCTCTCCCTCCCCCGCCATCTCTCTCTCCCTCTCTCTTCTCTCCTCTCCTCTCTCCTTCTCTCCCCTCTCTCCCTCCCTTCTTCTCTCTCTCCCTCTCTCCTTCTCTCTCTCTTTTTCCTTTTCTCTCTCTCTCCTCTCTTTTCCCCCTCCTCTCTCCCCCTCTTCTTCCCCTCTCCTCTCTCTCCTCTTTCCCCCTTTTTCCCCTTTTCCCCTCTCTCTTGTCACTCAAATTTTTCTTCCCTCCCATTCCTCTTAAATTTCAGTAAACCCTTTCTCCCTTTCCCTTCCTCTACTCTTTTTTTCTCCCTCCCCTTTTTCCCTTTCCCTCTTCCCCCTTTCCCTTTCCTGCTTCTTACAACACTGTTCCTCCTACCTGGGGGTCCTTTTTGTCTCCCTCCTCCCTTCCCTCCCTTTCACTTTTCCTTTTTTCTCCCTCCCTCCTCCATCCTTCCCTCCTTCCCTCCTTTCCCTCCCCCCTTCCGTTTCCCTAAAACTCCCTTCCCCCTCCCTATCCTCTCCCTCTGTTAGGCTGTTAACTGTCATTAGTGTAAATTTCGAGACTTAAAAATATAATGACTATTCATTAAACCTACTCTAACAAAGGGAATACACCACCACTACTGTACACTATTCTACTGCTATCTATGTTTGGCAAAACAGTAGTAACTATCATATTTGAATCGATCGTAAATTTCTAGGGCGAGAGAGAGAGAGAGAGAGAGAGAAGAGAGAGAGAGATAGAGGAGAGAGGAGAGAGAGAGAGAGAAGTATAACATTTTTTTTGTATAAAATTAATGAAACAAATATTGATTAAGAAATATATTAATCATATTAAAAAAAGAAGTTTTGTGTGTGCTGTGTGGGGTTGGTGTGTGTGTGTGTACTGACTGAAAATCTGGTGAAGGCTAAGTGACTGACCTTTCCCCACTACATGCTTTATATTGGGTCCGGCCCTGATATCTCCACTTACTTAAGTAAAGGATCGAAAGCCTTTCTTAGGCACAAGAAAGGGTAAAGGGTTTTTTAGCACCTCGAACGTCACCTTTTTAAAAGTCTTTTTGTGGGTTTTTTGTCGGAGTTAAACCCTAATTACCAGATTAGCCTCTCTCTCTCTCTCCCCTCTCTCTCTCTCTCTCTTTTCTCTCTCTCTCTCCTCGACACTACACACAAAGAGGAAAAACACATACATAAGTAAAAAAAAAATACTTTAAATTTTAATATTTCCAAAAAATATTATTGGCTACTTCACACATCGGCGCGCGCCGGCCACACACCCAAAACACACACACCACACACCACAACCCACAACACACACACACACACACACACACACACACCCTGCTTCAGTGTTACGATATATTTTGCTATAGCCATTATTTTTTCCGAAAACAAAGAATGTAAATATTTTAAAAGTTATACTTCCCATCCCTGGTCATCATGGAGGGATTTAAGAGGAACGGGCCAAGTTGAAAGGGCTCAATTCAGAGAGAGGAAAGGAACAGGGATCGGTAAGCCCGAGGGAGGGGGACCGCCTTTAAATCCGTGTCAATTGCTAGCTTTGTTGGGGGCATTTGTTAAAACTATAATTTACTACAGGGAGCTTGTACGGAACGCCTTAGTATTTCCACAGGAAGATTTGAGCGGTTCTCTAAGAAAGGGTTTGTGAAAGGAATCCATAATATTTTTGGGATGAAATTTTGTTTTTTCTTCGCCCTAATTTTTTGCATACTGTAATGATAATAAGCTTGCGCAAAATGTTTTAATCGGGTGTTTTGAGGTCCACCCGCCGACCTATTAGAAAAATCAGATTAAACAAATGTGAGATATTATTAAACTAAGGCCCATTGGGCTTACCGACAATGCCTGCACTTTGCCTACGGAGACTTTATTTCCATTAGGCTTTATGGTTGTCCCAAAAGTTCTGAAAATAACTGTTCATGTATTATTTTTTGGCATTTGTATTTTCTTTATTTGGAGGTGTTAATTTTTTAAACTTGGTATATGATAGAAACGTTTTTAAATTAGTATGTGAGGGCGAGCTCTGAATGGCAATGGTTTGAAAAATGTAAGAAAAAAAAAAAAAATATCTTTCGCATTCTTGGACTATCATTTCCAGGACCAAAAATGATAGGGGGAACTTTAATTTCGTATCTTTTACACTATGTTACCTCTATCTCAAATTAACGATTTAATACTGCATGATATCATTGACATCCTATAATTGTGCCAGAACGAGCTTGAAATAGGCTTTGTTTGAAGAATTTCATTCCATGGTCTCCCATTCACAAAAGAGGAGCTTCCATATTTTAGGCATGCATTCACCTCTTTTAATTTGTAAGAATCCATGAAAATGTGCTTCTATAATGGTTAAAATTAAAATTAAGATTATATCTTCCTTATAATATTATTCAGCATATATTATCTATATTGTTAGAATCTATGCTTTGCTATATATATGTAAAATATAAATATTAAAATATATATATATATATATATATATATATATATATATATATATATATATTATATATATATATATATATATATATATATATATATATAAAATATATGATGCATAAACTTTGAAGAAAAAAATCCGTCTATATACCCATATTTGGAATATTGTAATTCTAAGATTTTTTATTATAAACCCTTGAAACGCTAACAGCTGCTCAATAGTAGTATATTGTGCAAGGGGAAAAAATACCAATGCTGTATCTTTATTCATCTTTGAGTGCTAGTGACTTAAATATCGGTCATAGGACTTTCTATATTCAAATAGTGCCTGCGGTCAAATATCAAGGCTTATATTTTTTTCAATTTTCCATTGAAAATTAAATTGAATGGTGTTTTCTGTAGACTGCATATAGTTTTACGTATGAGAGAGGTATATTATCGTTGAATTACTTTTATTGTTCTGTTAGAATAGCTTAAAAATGGCCTTATATTTGTTTCTCAAAAATGTTCAAATTCGTTCGATTTAATTTTTCGGCTTAAGGTATATCAAATGGACTATAGAGAAAGATAAAAATTTAGAGAAATATGGGAGGGAGGGAAATGCCACTATTTTTTTGTATAATTTAAATATTTCACCTTATGAATATTAGTTTTTGGGTTGTATCTGGTAAACCGTTTGTCTGATTGTAAAACGTATTGAAATCTATTTATAGATCTTTTTATGATCTACAATTTTAATGTCAATAATTTTTATGTCTATAAAAAAATGCCACTTTTGGGGCTTAATGTGAAACATTACGCTTTAGGTATAATTGTTTTGAATTTTATGTTGTAAACTTTTTGCCTAATTATAAAACTTATAGAGAATTATTTCTACAGTTTTTTATGATCTATAATTTTAATTTCGGTTTTTTTTTCTGTATCTATACGGAAAAGGCCACTTTTTTGGGTATAATGTAAAATATTATGCCTTATGAATAATACTTTTTGGGTTGTGTCTGCTAAACTGTTTGGCAGATTTTTAAACTAATAGAATACTATTTAAAAAAAAATTTATGATCTATAATTTTGATGCATATCTTTTTTTTTGTATCTATAAGGTAGATAGATCCTTTGGGGGCATATAATGGAAATTATGACATATTAGGAATCATAATTTTTGGTTGTATCTGTTAAACCGTTTGCCTCTCAATAAAACTTATAGAAGACTATTTATAGATATTTTTATGATCTATAATTTTGATATCGAAATGTTTTTTGTATCTCTACGGAAAATGCCACTTTTGGGGTATTCACGTAAAATATAATGCCAGATTTATAATACTTTTTGGCCTGTATCTGGTAAACTAATTGCCTGATTTTTTAACTAAAGGCACACCATGTTTATTTTTATTTTTTATTTTTTTTAAAGTCGATAATTTTAATGCGTATGATTTTTTTGGTATCTATAGTATTTAAAAAAAACTTGATCCAGCACTCTTCATATTTGTCGGATCTGTTTGATTTTATAGTACATGATGGGTACTGTGTTAATACCCAATCTGTAAAAATTAAATTAAATTTGGATAAAAATTGTAAAAATCGCTAATATTTTCTACAATTTTTTATTATTTTTCATTATCACCCACATAACGTTTCGTTAGTTCGTGCTCGACTATATAGAATATTATTTATAGATTTTTGGGTTTAATTCGTTTTTAAAGAATATTTTTAATGTTTTTTTTTTTTATGAGCCAAAAAATTATATATAAAAAACCCCCGCAAATTAACTATAGAAATGATGCTATATTGTCGGGAACGTAGTAACGAAACTTTTTGTGATGGATGAGGAAAAAAAATAAAAAACTTTAGGAAACAATTAGCGATTTTTACAGTTTTTATCCAGTTGTAATAAAATTCACACAGATGGCGTATGAGTCTATATATATCTATACTCTTGTGAAAAACCAAATTTTTCCGACAAATATTAAGGGTGATAGATGTCACTAGCGCTTCGTGTCCTGGTGGAACGCCGACGTGAGTTTCGACAGGGGATGCTTGCAGCCTATGTTGATCTCAAGAAGGCGTTTGACTTAGTGCATCGTGAATCACTCTGGGATCTTCTGCGACTTCGAGGGATTCCTGCAAGGACTATTGGTTTGATAACTGGTCTGTATTCTGGAACTGAGAGTGCTGTGAAGTGTGGGGCAGGTGTATCCAGCTTCTTTCCTGTGAATACAGGAGTGAGGTAAGGGTGCGTCCTTGCCCCATCCCTTTTCAACGCTTGTATGGACTGGGTATTGGGCAAGGTTGTAGATCAAAGTGATTGTGGAGCATCCGTCGGCAACACCAAGATCACTGATCTTGTTTTTGCCGATGATGCAGTAATCTTTGTTGAATCGCTGGGGGTCCTGGTGATGGCTCTCGAGGCGCTGCACGAGGAGGCAAAGCCTTTGGGACTTGAGGTCTCCTGGCTCAAGACCAAGGTCCAGGTGTTTGGAGACTTACTAGATGAAGCAGTACAGTCTGTTCATGCGTGTGGCGAGGACATTGAGATCTTGGAAAGTTTTAAATACCTTGGTTGCGCAGTCCATAATGACGGCAAGTCACGTCAAGAAGCCTTACGGCGGATTGGCATAGCCCACGGTGTTATGGACTCGCTCAGCGGGAGTATTTGGCGTTGTCGGTACCTGTGCAGGAGGACAAAGATCCGAATCTTCAAGTCGCCTGTGATCCCTGTCTTACTCTATGGTTGTGAGACATGGACACTAAATAGTGACTTGAAGAGACGCATCAGTGCCTTTGGTAATAAGTGTCTTCGCAGAATCATGGGGTATCGCTGGGATGATTACGTGTCAAATCAGCGATTGCACCGTGAGACTGAATCGAGGCCTATTACCTGCATAGTCCGTCAGCGCCAACTTCGGCTATATGGGCATGTGGCACGCTACCCTAAAACCGATTCATCCCATCGGGTTGTATCTGTAAGAGACAATCCAGCGTGGAGGGGGCCAAGGGGGCGCCCACAAGGCTCGTGGCTGGGGCAAGTTGATGTTTCTTGTCGAGAGTTGCTTGGTGTCGGAAAGGAGCCTGCATGGGGACTCACGCGTGCTGACCCCCGGGAGGGGCGTCGTAGGGTGGGCGAGGCGACGAGCCCACCGGCGTATGCCCCTAATGATTGATTGATTGATGTACATGAGGTGTCAGTGACTTGATGGCAGCTGACGATCTGTATCCTCTGCCCTGTTTAGTGACATTCGAACGATCTACTAAACTTGTGACTGAAGGAATGCCTCGAGAAGTTGAACCAGATATGGACGAGTGTTTAATGAAGTTGTGCTCTGATTTGGACATTGGGCTTTCAAGAGGTAATACTTATGACATGACGGATGTGTGCCGCATATATAAAAATTTGTGTGCTAAGAGAAACATCCCTGTTCTTAAGAGTTATCAGCACCACGCTAGACGCGCCTACACACTCTGCGTGCCGAGTGTGGTCTCCCTTCACTACAATACCGCATTCCATAGCGGACGTCAACCTTTGTTGCGAGGTTGTAAGAAGACGTCCAACTGAGCAGGTATAACCACCCAAATCCTGCGCACCTACCAACGACCTGCCAACCAAGATCTTGACCGCAACTGGGTTCATTCTGCAGCGGATGCCACACGTACAGTTGGTATCAGCGCTGCTGTATAGGCCGGGCCCGATCCGCCTCACTTTGATTTTGCTTCACCCCCTCCTTGGCAGCCCAAACCAATTTCCATCGTCCGCCCCGGTGCTGCAAAACCCAAGGCTGCCCTCCCTACCATACTTAGACAAGAAAGCCTTGCGCCCATACATGCCATTTCCACTCTTGGCACAACCACCTATTTTAGTGAATATGGAGCGGCTGGGGCCGCCTTTGTGTGTGAAGGACAAGTCCAGTCCTGTCGCATCACCAACGGCGCTACGGCCTTCCAAGCTGAACTCACTGCCATACATTGCCCCCTGGAACATGCAAGGAATCTACGTGACGGTGCCAACATCTTTACCGACTCGCTCTCATCACTGGAGGCCCTCGATCACCTCTCCTACCTGCCCACACACCCACGTCCTCACGTCCTCACTCACTCACTCATTCATCCATTCACCTACCTGCCCACACACCCACGTCCTCACTCACTCACGCAATCACACATCCACACCCTCACTCTCTCATATCCCTCCATCCACGCCATCACACTCTTATTCAGCAACCGACCCACGCCCCCAATTCACTCCTTCACTCGCCCACTCAACTACCCACGTTCTCACCCACTCACGCCCTCATTCACTTATTCACCCATTACCACTAAGGGCTATATTCAAGAATGCTCGTCAAATCCCGGCCGGTGGAGATTCTCCACCGTCGTACCTCCACTGGTTGCATCTACAAGAACTGCCCCGACTGGTGGATATTTGACAGTCGTACCAACACAAGCGAGCCCAAAGCGGCATCAGTATTTTGACTGTTTTATACATATCTAATACATTTTACTAGTGAAATTTATCATTTCTGACATTAAAATAATAGCTTAGTTAGTGTTCGCCACTTGTCTGAGGCGTTGGTGCAGAAAAAATGGGCCCGAATTATGCTGGCGAGTACATTTGAACGTACTGCTCGCCAGTACTGCTCCACACAATGGCTGACCTCCATCCTCCCGCCGCTGCCTGGCTTCCTCACAACTTCACACACCTATATAAGGCCTCCTGGACCTGATTTTACCTTAACTATGACACGTGTGCATTCACAAGGTATGCATGTTACTCTCGGTTGTGTTGAAAACTCACCTGTAATGGTCTGGGAAGAAATAGGATGAAATAAGGCAGAGCGGGATGGAGGTGGGATGTGCAATCAGCTGACTCAAGGCAACCAGTGGAGCGCGACGAGTCGATGTTTTCAAATGATTCCTGTATGCCGCGGCCCGACACAACGGGTGGAGAAAAGTTCTTGAATATAGCCCTGAGTGACCATGAACCCGGTTGAAGTGAGGTGACTAGATTGATATAATATGAAGATGGATTGTTAGTAGAGACATGGCCTATTGAACTATACTATAATTCAGTGGAGTACGAAAATGGTTCGACATTAGTAAGAAAATATATGTCGAAATTTTGGACCGTACCGAACTTTAATTAAGAAATATGCCGAATTGTAAAATCGAACCGTAATTTTAGTTCAGAAAATACTTAACCGTACCGTATCTCCCGCACCATACCTTACCAGTGTGACGGTACAGAAGATACGTCGTGCCGGTTGGTCCAGCGCATGCGCAGAATTTGGTGTTTTCAAATCTAACCTAACCCTATCTTACCTAACCGACCAAACCTCACCTAACCTAATTTACCTAGCATGAAATAACCTAAAATACTGTCCTAGAGCGTGATATTTGGTCCGAGTAACAGCCCGCGTCCTGCGTTTGTTTACCATCCACCGAGTTCCGCATCCCATCCGCATGGGCGGATCTTCTAAGTTCTATACCGCCACACCGGACTACATGCCCTGGGGGCACATTCAGAGACGCTAACGTCCATGCTTAACAACTTAACAGCTGTCATCAGCTGTTTTGGTATTCTGCGGGGAAATTGATGACGTCAGAGTTGACATTAACACACTAAAACATGGCAACTAGCTATAGGGTGGTGTTAATGAAGCTACGTACATAAAAATACTCATAAATTGAGTATATATGAGGTATTCAGACTCAAGAACTGAACAGGGCAAGTATACAAACGAAATTAGGCCATATCACAAACCCAGGGGCTCGTGGTGAGTTTGTTTTGTGGTGATGGGCCAAGAGTGGTGAGCGGCGACATCTCACCACACCGGGTAGCGACTAGCGATGCCAGACACCACCACGCACGGCTCCGCGGCAGACTGAAGGTATGTGTCTTGCCACTTTTCCTTGTTTAAAACCCGAGCCCATGTCTACCCAGTAGTGAATGGGTACTGGGTGTTAGCCGGGGGTTTGTGACCCGCCTCCCGGGGTGGTGGCATCCCCCAACACTAGGAGAAAGATATCTACGAAGCGATATATTACCGAAAAGAGGTCACAAGAGGAAGAAGAAGACGGCCTCTTACTCGGAAGGAATAATGAATAGCTAGAATACAAGGAAGTACTAGCCACCGGTGTCTTACCCGCGTGTATGTGGAGGTATAAACAAGTGTTGAAGCGACGGAGGTGACACAGGAGATGAAGTAATGATGGAATAAGCTACATAATAGAAATAAGTACAACGACCTTGAAAATGCAGACCGCGGCTGCTGCCTTGTGATTGACTGACACGTTTGAGACACAATCTGATTGGCTGGCACGTTTGTTTTTACACAATTGTGATTCGCTGGTGAGGCTGTGACGTCATTGTAGTCGCTCAGCCATACAGCTATCAGCAACCATGTACCGCCACTGCCGTGTCTCGTATCTGAATACCCACTAACGCAGGGGTGTAGACATAGAGGGATGTTGTTGAGCGAACAACCGTGGCCTTTAACTCTCTCTGAATGTCTACCCTGCTGTGAAGTGACAGCTCTTTCCTCCGCCGGGTCCGCCTTCACCTCACACCACCGCTTCTCTCTTCCCTCCGCCGCCACAACTAGCGCCCTCCTCTGATACTCTCCACTGTCTGGCTCCTCCTATATTTCACCCTGCATCCCACCACATCAATATCTTTACTTATACTGGTTCCTACTAGTCAACCTTGTCCATTACTGTACTTGTTTCTACTGTATATCACAGTAGAACGACGGATGGTACGAGATTGTTTGTACTGTCTGCTCTGCGCCCTTGACAACCATCCATTAAGCAATCTATTCATAACTTGCCACATATCCATTACCTACTCATTACTCTAGACAGAAGTACAAGAACAATGGATTGAGGAAAATAATTCTTATGGTATAATATTTACTGAGGACTGTTATTCGTTCCAAGGCTTACATTGACAAGATAACGAGCCAATGCCCCTTAGTATGGCAACACAATAATACCATTTAGGCGTTTGATTTATTAATGCACGACGGGTCCTTGTTATTTTAAAAGCGGTGTGGAAATTATCCATAAACCACCCTCTCGTAATTGGTAGAGTGGTGGTTTTGTTCCCCCCCCCCCCCTTGTGAGTGAGGTATTTTCCGCTCGTCATAGGGGGAGTGCGTGATAGGGGTGAATAGGAATGTATATATAATTATAATGGTAATGGGTAATATTAAGGTAATTTAAGTAAATGATTAGTACTGGGATAGGATAAATTAATATTCCCAGTGGTTAATAAACATTGCACTTAAATAATTAGCACCTTAATTTGGAGCGACTGGCTATTGGTCGCCGTCATAATACTTGTAACCTATCCTGCGTGTATTCGTGGCAGGTATTGGTAGGGGTGCGCCTCGCCGCCACCACGAACGATTGACACGTGTAGGTAGGATTGGTTTTGGCCGCTGCTCGCCCACAGGGAGATAACAGTACACCCAGACCCTCCGTGAGGATAACATCAATTGTTAATAGACGTGCTTGTCTACAAGGACAGTACACTCCACACCTCCATCGAGTTAATATCTCTTTTCTGATTATAAAGAAGATATTTGTACATACGTTAATTTTGTACATATATAGTGTTAAATCATAGGACTGTGTTAAAATACAACACACTGATAATAGCCGTGCGTCATGGATAACAGGGTGTGAAAACCAACCTGACGCGATAACGAAACACTCGCCTCCGCCCCTTCGCTTCTGTATTTCACGGACGGCCTCGATCCCGGCGACCACTGCGGATCACAAGACCATTGCAGTATTAATACAAGACCTACAGCTGTTTTCAACCCACTATCCACCGATAAGTATCCTAGTTAGTTAATTAGCTAGGGTATGGAGTCGGGCAAGGATATATGGGTTTGATATTAGGTAAGAGAACTTTCAAATTAAATATGTTTGTAGCATAAATTTCTACATTTGGTGCCCCGAGTGAGGAATATTGATGATTCATGTGATTCAAGGTGGTCGTTAAGTGAGGTAATTATGAGCCTACCACAACCGCTGGTTATGAGGCTGGAGGCGGGAGTTTTCGAAGCGTCAAGAATGACTCAGCTGTTCAACTACCATATGCCATCACGCTGTGGTAGTAGATAGCAACAGAGGTTGCGTAGTACTAGTTAGTTGTAGTAGTTAGGTGGTGGTTGCAGTTATTTACGCCTTGCTCCGCGTCTTGTTAGGCCGAGTAGGCCCTACCACCACTTAGGATATAGAATTAATTATCAACTAGCAACTATATATATATAGTAACGTAATCTTCCATTTAATATTTATTTGACTGAGTTAATCAATTAAAATCATGGCGGAAGGGACTAAATCATTAGCTGCTAAATTAGGTTGGCTGACACGATTATATAATATGTGTGACGAAGCAGCTGGGACTAACCCTATAGACTATAATAGTTTAAACTCAGGTCTACCATGGCTAAATAAGCAATGGGAAAAATATGAGGAGGCTTACTGCCTATATGAAGTTCAATTAAGATAAGCTGGGGATAAAGAGATGATTCAGATATGTGTTATAAATCATGAACACGAATGTCAAAGATATCGCGATAAAGTAATTGAATATGAGGGATTACTGGAGTGTGCTCATATTTCATCAACAGCTAAAGTTTCTTTAACCCTAAGTTTGCAAGGTATTACGCAAGAATCCCCCCACAGGGAGTTCATGATTATTACGCCAGAAGGTAATCAGCTATATCAGCCACCCTCAGAGTTTAAGGATCCCTCGTTAGTGGGTAGTTATCCTGCGCCTGTTACGCAAATCAAACAGCCTGTAATTACGATTCAAACTTCTCAGCCTACCAGTAAACCACTTAGACCTACCCAAATAATAGATACAAACCCTAATTCCGGGGCGACTTCTAGTGAAGTACGAATAATAAGTTGTGTCTTATGTGAGGGGGAACATAGACCCTCCGCATGTAATATTTATTCAGATTGTTACACGAGAGTTGAAAGGTTAATGCGCCTTGGTTATTGCCTAACCTGTCTCCGTGGTAAACATGCTTCAAATGCATGCCCTATAAACTTAAGAACTTGTAGGAAATGTAAACAATCTGTTCATAACATCGCTCTTTGTCCTAACAGTGATAATAGCTCAGACCCTACAGTAGTTAAAATGGCAATCACTAATAAGAGTAGTTCAGCAGCTGTTCCCACTGCGGAGTTGAATGTGAGTCATAATGGTCATTCAGTCATTGTAAAGACAATGTTTGACAGTGGTGCACAAAGATACTTCATAAGCAGGGAGATAGTTGAATTGTTACAACTACCGATAAGTAATAAAATGAACATAGCCATATCAGGTTTTCTCGCCAATAATGAGGCTCAAACCTATGACATAGTTCAACCCCTAGTCCAATTAGGAAGATATAAATGTAGGGTAGCTGCTGTAGTAGTCAATGATATTGGTATCAGTTTAACTGTTAATGGACTAAAAGACACAGCTGAAATGCTGAGGGATAATGGTGTTAAACTAGTTAGCAATACCTTCAAAGACGTTGATGGACCTTTCCAATTAATAATAGGAGCCGATTATTTTGGGCGTTACCTAAGGAAGGTCATCTAAATACATAACGTCTCAATGTTCACTAGTGCTGGTGGTAAGGTAATAATGGGACCCATCCCACATACCCGTACAGTGGAACAGGAGAGTATTCCTAGTCATGCACAACCCCTATTAATTACCAGAATAGGAACCACTTTCTTGTCCACACCAATAAGTGAGGTTTTAGAGGAAAGTGGTATTCCAGTTCGTAATGAATATATTGCCACTAATGAAAATCCTAATAATAATGTGTCGCGAGGAGATAGCAACCTCAAATTGAATACAGGATTATGATTTAAAGGCCCTACCTGGCTGAAAGAGTGTAATAATAATCCTAATATGGTTTCCACTCAGTCAGACATATCTGAAGATATAATAAGGAAACCTGAATTGATCCCAGATCTTGTGATAGACATAGAAAGGTTTTCTTTATTGGTTAATACTCCCTGCAGGGTTAATACTCCCTGCAAGGTTAATACTCCCTGCAGGGTTAATACTCCCTGCAGGGTTGATACTCCCTGCAAGGTTGATACTCCCTGCAAGGTTAATATTCCCTGCAGGGTTAATACTCCCTGCAAGGTTTATACTCCCTGCAAGGCTAATATTCCCTGCAAGGTTAATAAAAGGGATAGCTCTGATCCTTTGAAGTTTTGTATCAGAACAATACAGCAGCAGGTATTTCCTGAGGAATATCAGCTATTGGCTTCAGCCAGCCCCCATAGGAACAAATTGACCATATTGGGTCTGTTCCTTGATCATGAGGGTATTAGGTGTCGAGGTCGAAATGTTCAAGCTGATCTTCCAAATAAAACCTGCTATCCCATACTAATTCCCAAACGCCATCATCTTACTAAATTGTTGGTGGAGGAATATCATAGGAACTCATTACATGGCGGAATGGCTACAATATTAGCCGATATCAGGTGTAATTTTTGGATAAATCATGGTAGACAGGCAGTCAAATATTACCTCAAATCTCTCATTAAATATAATAGATCTGAGTGTAGACTAGTCTCGTATCTAGGTCCCCCTGAACTTCCCGCTGATAAAGAGATCCTAAAACCATTTGAGGTCAATGGTGATGACTATACAGTATAGTACCAGATGCGTGGAAAATGTCAGAGGTTATTCCCGTACCCAAAAACAACCATCCAAAAGAGTTTAATGATCTACGACCCGTAGCCCTAACTTCAATTATTATGAAATGTTTGGAACATATTGTGAAGAGATACCTTAGTGTAAATATAGATCCTTTAAGAGACCAATTGCAGTTTGCTTATAGACAAGGTAGGAGTGTTCAGGATGCTGGGTTAACCTTACTTCACCAAACTATTGAACATTTAGAAACACAAAATACACAGGTTAGAATCTTATTTATAGACTTTAGCAGTGCCTTCAATACAATTCAGCCCCATGTTTTACTTAGGAGATTATTAGAAATGAATGTAAACAGTAAACTTATTCTGTGGATTTATAGTTACCTTTCGCAAAGACCACAATATACTAAAATAAGAAATGTTAAATCTGATACTGTCTTCACTAATACTGGAGCTCCTCAAGGGTGTGTTCTTTCGCCGTTACTTTTCACTCTGTACACAAATAATTGCAAAAGCAACTATCCTAGCTGTCCCATAGTCAAATATGCAGACGATACTGCAATTATAGGTAAAATTAAGAATGATAACTCAAGAGAATTTTTAACTCATGTCAATAACTTTGTAAATTGGTGTAATGAAAATTTCTTAACCCTCAATGTAAAGAAAACAAAAGAAATGATAATAGATTTTAGAGTAAAAAAAAATTATGTGCCTGACCCTATTGTTATAGCCAATGAACAAGTTGAAAGAGTGAATGAATACAAGTACTTAGGCATAATCATTGATGACAAATTAACATGCTCTCCAAGTACACAACACATATACAAGAAATGTCAGCAACGTATCCATTTTCTAAGGATATTGGGAAACATCCCAGTAGATAAAATAATATTGTCTCTATTCTATAAGTCCGTAGTAGAATCCATCTTGTGTTTCTCAATTACATTATGGTATTGAAGAATAACATGTAAAGACAAAAATAAAATGAAGAAAATTGTAAAGACCGCGGGTAGACTCCACGCAAAAACTGTACCACTAGATGAATTATACAATAGCAGTGTAATGAAGCAGGTAGATAAGATCATGAATGATGTAAATCACCCACTGAACTGTCAATACACTTTTCTTAGATCAGGCAGGAGATTAGCACTCCCTATGCAACACACAAGTAGATTTAAAAATTCTTTTATTCCAAAGAGTATAAAACTGTACAACTATATAGCATCCCAGTAACTTAGGTCTGTAAATAGTTATATCACTGTGGTGCGTGCATATAGGTGGTGACAGGTATCTGGTATTAGGAATGATACTCTGTAAATAGTATGATTAATATACTTAATTTTGTATTGTAAAATGGTTATTTTCACTTTACGGGTGAGCTTTATGCCAAAACGAATTTCATGTTGTATGTATTCAATGTGACAATAAAGTTATCTTATCTTATCTTATCTTATCTTATACTGGGGATACTATAACATCAGGAGATAACTCTCCCCACGATCAAGTATATGTCAGCATATTCACTGGTACCTCTATCAGAGCTGTTAATTTTAAAATAGCTAAAGACCACAGTGCCGAAACCACTATTGAAATGTTCCGGCGCTATGTGGCCTGGGGTGATGTCACATGAAGCGTAACTTCAGTTTTCGCCGGCCCCCAGTGTGGAAATTATCCATAAACCACCCTCTCGTAATTGGTAGAGTGGTGGTTTTGTTTCCCCCCCCCCCTTGTGAGTGAGGTATTTTCCGCTCGTCATAGGGGGAGTGCGTGATAGGGGTGAGTAGGAATTTATATATAATTATAATGGTAATGGGTAATATTAAGGTAATTTAAGTAAATGATTAGTACTGGGATAGGATAAATTAATATTCCCAGTGGTTAATAAACATTGCCCTTAAATAATTAGCACCTTAATTTGGAGCGACTGGCTATTGGTCGCCGTCATAATATTTGTAACCTATCCTGCGTGTATTCGTGGCAGGTATTGGTAGGGGTGCGCCTCGCCGCCACCACGAACGATTGACACGTGTAGGTAGGATTGGTTTTGGCCGCTGCTCGCCCACAGGGAGATAACAGTACACCCAGACCCTCCGTGAGGATAACATCAATTGTTAATAGACGTGCTTGTCTACAAGGACAGTACACTCCACACCTCCATCGAGTTAATATCTCTTTTCTGATTATAAAGAAGATATTTGTACATACGTTAATTTTGTACATATATAGTGTTAAATCATAGGACTGTGTTAAAATACAACACACTGATAATAGCCGTGCGTCATGGATAACAGGGTGTGAAAACCAACCTGACGCGATAACGAAACACTCGCCTCCGCCCCTTCGCTTCTGTATTTCACGGACGGCCTCGATCCCGGCGACCACTGCGGATCACAAGACCATTGCAGTATTAATACAAGACCTACAGCCGTTTTCAACCCACTATCCACCGATAAGTATCCTAGTTAGTTAATTAGCTAGGGTATGGAGTCGGGCAAGGATATATGGGTTTCATGTTAGGTAAGAGAACTTTCAAATTAAATATGTTTGTAGCATAAATTTCTACAAGCGGCTTCGTACATCAGTGATAACATTTCCGTTAAAACATTAATGTTTTCCCTATGAGCTATGTTTTTTATATACATATGTGTAATGCTTGAATAAATTTAATAAATTAAGACAAATGAAAAAAAAAAAAAATCACGAGGAATTAACCGAGCTACCCCTTTTCTTTCCCAGATATATGCTCTCTCAAATTAGGCCCCGGACACACGGTCCACTCTGTGGCGCGACTTAGTGGCGCCACGCAGTCGCGGGGATGTAGTTTTCCATATTTTTCCATTGTTTTGACGCGAACCCTTTCACACGAGCGGCTGTGGCGCGCGACTGTGGCGAGGAGACGCGGATCCCCGCCACGAGTAGCGTAGCTTTGTGGCTTGGAACCTTTCACACGGGCCACTTGTGTGGTCGCTCGGTGGCGGGCAAATTAGATAGATAGATATTATAGTTTTAAGGCGCCGCAACTGCGGGGTTATTGACGGCTGCTTACATAAGAGACAGTATAAGTAATATAAAAAAAAAAAATAAGACATAATCAAAATATATAAGAGAACAAAATATAAAAAAGAACAATAGTGCATTAAAAGCAATAATAAAAGAATATTAAAAACATCATATCATAACTTGTTGAGAAGGCCAACCCTCTCAATAAAGGTATGGACCTCATGTCCAGGGGAGAAACACCTCTCTCCCAATGTCAGGGAGAGACGCTAGGCACCGTCCTCCCCCCGGCACCGGGACAAGAATTGCTCACGTAGGTCCCCAAGACTAGGACATTCGACCAGCAAGTGCCGCACAGTTAAGGGGACCAAGCAATCATCACAGTAAGGAGGGTGGCCCCCAACATGAGGAATCCATGTGTATATAAAGTGTGACCGATACGCAATTGTGCCAAGGCAATCTCCAGTCTCCGGGAGAGATGCGTGTGAGTAGTTTATTTTGCCCTATATTATTCCATCGCTCCTGCCAACTGGTGTGAACTGATCTATGGATTGCCGAGCGTAGGTCTGTAGCTGGCACTGCAAAATGTGATAGAGCTGTTCTTCTAGCTGCAGCTTTTGCCAAGGCATCAGCTTCCTCATTACCGGCAACACCCAGCGGACAAAGCTGCGACTCGTCAGTCATTCACCAGACGCTGGTGTGTGAGGTCTGATTTTTTTTCTTTAACCATGGCATTTTGATACAGATCGCTTTATAATTGAAGTAGAGGACCGACCAGCGATTTGGGACACAAGAAGTAATGAGTATAGCAACAAGTTATCAAAAGGGAAGGCATGGGAGATGACATTCTGAAGAAATTAAATAATTTGGCATTGTCTGCTCTTAGACAGTTCATTATGGTATGGAATTGTCCATAAGTCAACCTCCCAGATGTTAGCGGGTGCATCCACATGGATCTTTGTCTTTGACGACGACGACGACGACGTCGCAGAAGCAAAAGTAGTAGAGTAGCTTCCTCCTCAGAGTCCAAACTCTCATGATCTTTAATCAGAGTTACCTCCTCAGAGCTGAAACTGAGGAAACGTGTAGTGGCGTCTCCCTGCCGCGGCTAACCTTACACACGGGCGACTCTGTGGCGTCCCTCAGTCGAGCTACAAATCGCGTGTAATAGCGACTCGTGTCGTCACGGCGTGGCGACCACAAAATCGCTCGTGTGCCAGCGGTCTTAATTTAAAGATGTAAAGTAATTAAATGTAAGTATTCTATTTTCAAATGGAGCTCGTCATTATAATTTTAAGAACTCATGCCGTAGTGCTGAAGGGCTACCAACAACTCCCACGCTATATCCTATCGTCCTCAGTTGAGGCCTCTTCCATTTGTGCCCAAGTTGCATAAACCAGTTCTTTCAGTTCAGGGTTGGGTTCAGTTCCTGGTTCTGGGTTCGCGTGTCACAAATAGAACGCAAAAACCCCGTTTTTTCTTTACAAACAAACTCAGCTGGCGAGGCAAGAGAGAGAGAGAGAGAGAGAGAGAGAGAGAGAGAGAGAGAGAGAGAGAGAGAGAGAGAGAGAGAGAGAGAGAGAGAGAGAGAGAGAGAGAGAGAGAGAGAGAGAGAGAGAGAGAGAGAGAGAGAGAGAGAGAGAGAGATATTAAAAGTGGTAACTCAGCTGTGATGTGAAGGGATCATATCAAGTTTAAGATCGCGGGAACGCATTCCTCCACCAGTGCCCCTTAATTATAGGCTGTCTGACATCCTCTCTGACTCGTGCATGCGGAAAACCCTTCACGATAAGAGAAATAGGGCCCAAGGCGACCATTGTTTGTTATGAACTGAAAACCCTACCCAGGCTACCCACCAACCTATGTGAGTAGAGAAAGTTCAAGGGTTTTGCTGAGTCACTACGCGCGTCGCCTTGGACCCAGGTTTTCGTGCGCAAATGGAACGCCTGAATTCTTGGGTTCCGTGAACTGGTTCTTGAAATGTCGCAAATGGAAGAGGCCTTTGATATATTCCTCATTTTTGTCATGGCTGCCTTCACCGTTGCCTTGCTTACAGCAGGACGTTCTCTATTATCGCTCACATCTACCAGATGTTCTAGTCTATCGTCGTTAAATATTTCTACAATTTGTTCTATACATCCTTCGATAACTGGATCTGCCTCCATAACATCTGGTCCAACATTTTTTATATTTTTAGGTGAGACTTATATTTTTCTTCTTTTTGTATGTTATTCCAACCGATAGAGAAGTAGTCAAGACAGCACTTAATTCGTCGTTTTTTTGTGTCTGCCTATGGCCTCGTCTCCTACAGGAAACTCAGATGCACGCTAGGGGAGTCGGTGTCAGAGTAGTTTGTGTCTGCGAGTGGCGTTCTCGGCGTGACGAGTTCGATCCCAGAGGGGTGCCAACATCTTTCTGCAATTGTCGAGTGGCAAAAGATCACCCACATGCTGCCTATTAACTCTATCTTCGTCAGCGAGTGCATCGGAGGACACAGGGGGGCGGTATGAGCCTCTAATCACGGGTGTCACTTAAAAATCCAGACTGCGCCAACAAGAGCGAGGGCCAACTATCACAGCCCTCAAGTGAACCTCCAGGGCCTGCCACCCCACTCCTGGAGGTCATTGCTTACTGTCACCGTATCCATTACTGTAATATAAAAAAAAGTTTGCATAAAATTAATCATGAGTACTATTTATATACAGATTTTCACGATGTGTGTCAGGCGCTTGTATTGCAGAACACAATCTCTGCGGGACTGTTGGTTGACAACAATAATTGAAACACATGAAACCTGTGACGGATTGGTTTTGTCAATAACTTTAATTATTATTTGTTTCGTTAATGTTAGGGGTGATTGCTATGCTCATGGTCTAAGATATAAATTTGTACACTCATCAATCAATCATTGGGGGCATACGCCGGGGGGCGCGTCGCCTCGCCCACCCTACGACGCCACTCCCGGGGGTCACCACGCGCGAGTTCCCATGCAGGCTCCTTTCCCATACCAAGCAGCTCTCGATAAGAAACATCAACTTGCCCCAGCCATGAGCCTTGTGGGCGCCCCCTTGGCCTCCTCCACGCCGAATTGTCTCTTACAGATACAACCCGATGGGAAGGATCGGTTTCAGGGTAGCGTGCCACATGCCCATATAGCCGAAGTTGGCGCTGACGGACTATGCAGGTAATAGGCCTCGATTCAGTCTCACGGTGCAATCGCTGATTTGACACGTAATCATCCCAGCGATACCCCATGATTCTGCGAAGACACTTATTACCAAAGGCATTGATTCATCTCTTCAAGTCACTATTTAGTGTCCATGTCTCACAACCATAGAGTAAGACAGGGATCACAAGCGACTTGAAGATCCGGATCTTTGTCCTCCTGCACAGGTACCGACAACGCCAAATACTCCCGCTGAGCGAGTCCATAACACCGTGAGCTATGCCAATCCGCCGTAAGACTTCTTGACGTGACCCGCCGTCATTATGGACTGCGCTACCAAGGTATGTAAAACTTTCCAAGATCTCAATGTCCTCGCCACACGCATGAACAGACTGTACTGCTTCATCTAGTAAGTCTCCAAACACCTGGACCTTGGTCTTGAGCCAGGAGACCTCAAGTCCCAAAGGCTTTGCCTCCTCGTGCAGCGCCTCGAGAGCCATCACCAGGACCTCCAGCGACTCAGCAAAGATTACTGCATCATCGGCAAAAACAAGATCAGTGATCTTGGTGTTGCCGACGGATGCTCCACAATCACTTTGATCTACAACCTTGCCCAATACCCAGTCCATACAAGCGTTGAAAAGTGATGGGGCAAGGACGCACCCCTGCCTCACTCCTCTATTCACAGGAAAGAAGCTGGATACACCTGCCCCACACTTCACAGCACTCTCAGTCCCAGAATACAGACCAGTTATCAAACCAATAGTCCTTGCAGGAATCCCTCGAAGTCGCAGAAGATCCCAGAGTGACTCACGATGCACTGAGTCAAACGCCTTCTTGAGATCAACATAGGCTGCAAGCATCCCCTGTCGAAACTCACGTCGGCGTTCCACCAGGACACGAAGCGCTAGGATACGGTCCGTTGTTGACTTACCAGGCGTGAACCCAGACTGCTGAGGTCTCTGATGCTTTACCAGATGACTGCGAATTCGTGTCAGCAATAGATGGGCAACGACCATCGTACCATTGCTTGGTACGCTGGGCAGTGTAATACCGCGGTAATTGTTGCAGTCCTGACGGTCCCCTTTCCCTTTCCAGATAGGGACGACCAGCCCCCTTTTCCAGTCAGGAGGAATGGTACCTGATTGCCACACGGCAGTCAGGACAGCATGCAACCCGCGGATCATGGCCTCACCCCCAGCTTTGAGGAGCTCCGCACTGATATTACAAACACCAGCTGCCTTTCCACCCCTCAACTTTGCTACAGCCTCTCTGACTTCGTCAAGAGAGGGTGCGGTTTCGTCAATGGGAGGATCAGCATCCACTGCCTGTAACCCAGTGGTGTGAAGCTGCTCAGTTGGAGGGTTTTATCTACACTTAGATAGCTTAATATACTTAATTAATAACTCAACAATGAACCCTTCAAATGTTTACGTATTATCTCGAAGCTATGGAGTCTCCACATCCTTTCCTGGATATTAAAGTACTTTCTCGACGAATAACATATTATATTACTTATATTTCCAGATTTTTACACACAAAAAACTCCTGATGTATTTTTCTTTGCATTTATTTATAATTTGGTAAAAAATATCAAATATTGGCAATTAGTTCCAGAAAGCTAATTTCAGCAAATTTTGTTTCCAGTTTTTTTCATAGCTTTTTAATCAATGCCTTATTCTAAAACATAATCAATGGATCTTTCAGGAGGTGGATTTTTCTCCCACCCTGTACGTGGTGACGGATGAGAGGCTGCGAGATCTGGATTTCACCGAGCCGCTCTACATAGATGAAATGACCGTCGTGTACATTAGGCCGGTCGTTGCTCCCAATGTGGCTGGTTTCGTCATGCCTTACACCCTTCAAGTAGGTCGTAGTGATTGGGGATCTTAGCCTACATTACGTTGAAGAATATGTTCATTACGATATGAATATGAAAAAAAGTTAAGGGTGATACTTAACCCCTTGAGGCCCAGAACGTAATTTCCATTGTAATTTGGGAACCATTAGACGATCTGACCCTTACACTTCAAGGTGGTATATTGCTACAAAAAAGCTACGCATAAGTTTCACACTTAACCCCTTCACACCCAGATATTTCCTTTACTATATAAAATCGTCTGTTGTTAACCATAAAATTACGAGAAGTGACTGAATATACCAAATTAACTAGTGGACAAGGATACTAAACCGGTCATATCTATAAAACATAGCTTATATTCACTAAAAATCGTCTAATGGTTGCTAAATTACAATGGAAATCACGTTCTGGGCCTCAAGGGGTTAACTAAGTATTCTCAACAATCCCAGATGATAATGTGATAAGGTGTCGCTGCTGCAGGTTTGGCTTCTCGTCCTTCTCACGTGTGTGGTGGTGTTCGTGGCTATCCTGGCAGTGGTGAGGAGCTCCGTCATCCTACAGGAAGATCAGAGGTGAGGCATCATGCTTATTCTCTTCAAACTATAGTCTATTTTTTTATTATGGCCAAAATGCACTAAGGAAGTCACGCACCCTGCCTCCCCTTCTATTCTACGGGGTAGCTGATTGGTACATTCCTCGTATCATATCACTGCCAATCACAGTATCTTCACTACTTAACAGCGCGTGACCACTGGACAGAGCAATCTTCACTACAGACGGATTTTTGATTTTGTCACCCTATGTAGTGAAGATTGCTCTGTCCAGTGGTCACGCGCTGTTAAGTAGTGAGGATATTGTGATTGGTAGTGATGATACGAGGAATGCACCAATCAGCTGCCCCGTAGAATAGAAGGGGAGGCAGGAGGCGTGGCTTCCTTAGTCCATTTTGACCATAATAAAAAAAATAGACTATACACACTGTTTAGTCTCGTTCAGCAAAGGAAAATTGCTTTCCTACATCACCAGTAATGACGACAATACTCCCTTAGGTTAACATAACAGCAGTTTACTTGTTTCTTCCTTGCGGAAGGAACAGGTAAGTTCCTCAGTTCCTCAGGTAAGGAAGGCGATATGTCACTGGGAAGTAATAAAAATAAAACTCAGTTTTTTTTAAAACAAATTGTTGTTTTTCAAAGTCATTAACCGCTCGTCTTATGGTGACGATTACGCTGATACTGAAGATGAAAGTAAGGAAAATAACAAAATAGCATTACTTCGAAATTTATTGAAAGATACTTTCGATATATTTATGTAAAGATACTATAGAGAGATTTATGTAAAGATACTTATGATAATTAACAATCAAGTCATAACAATCATCAAACCTCAAGTGAAATGGCTTATATAATAATACCTTTTATTACGGCCTTTAATATCCCGCCACAGCAGGACTCTCTCTCTCTCTCTCTCTCTCTCTCTCTCTCTCTCTCTCTCTCTCTCTCTCTCTCCTCTCTCTCTCTCTCTCTCTCTCTCTCTCTCTCTCTCCTCTCTCTCTCTCTCTCTCTCCTCTCTCTCTCTCTCTCTCTCTCTCTCTCTCTCTCTCCTCTCTCTCTCTCTCTCTCTCTCTCTCTCTCTCTCTCTCTCTCTCTCTCTCTCTCTCTCTCTCTCTTCTCTCTCTCTCTTCTCTCTCTCTCTCTCTCTCTCTCTCTCTCTCTTCTCTCTCTCTCGACTGTTCTCTGTTTCATCTATACATGGGGTCCATGGGGCTATACTATGGGGTACATGGGGCTATACTCCTGGAGGGAGTAGGGAGTCAGACACCTGCCACCATGGTGAAATACTCCCGGGGAGGTACTTACGGGAGCTGATGGGGTGCTGCAGACTTATCATTGAAATCTTCCCTGTCCTCTCTTTCCATATCCCTTAGTGTCTCAGATACACAAGAGAGTAGCTGCAGCCTGCACTATAAAGACAATTCCTCTTACTACACACATTACACTACATGCACTTACATCCCTACACTATCTTTACTCAAAATTTTTATTATGCCTGTAAATCGCCCTGCCTCGGAGTCCCTAACTGGGGAGGAGACCAGAAATATCCCCAGGTCGGACAGTCTTCAAGATGTCGACTCGAGGTGTCTTGATACTTCTTTTAGCCTTATCTCCTTAAACTTCTGCACATTCTCGGCCTTAGATCTAACTTTCTCTCTGTTGAACATCATCTCTGCTCCTCTAAACCTCATCTTCTTTTTCTCACCGAAACTCAGTTGTCTGTGAGCACTGACAGCAGACCTTTTTCTGTCTCCTCTTACTGTCTCTATTGTCATTTTAAATCCAAAGCTGGCTGTTGCCTATATGTGCGCAATGACATCACTTGCTCTCGTGCCCACGGCCTTGAATCTTCCGAATTTTCTACCATCTGGCTTCGACTTCAATGTCACTCTCTTACTAAATTTATCTGTGCTGTATATCTCTCACCTAACTCCTCTGACTATGTAAAATTCTTCGACTATTTAACATCAAAAGTGGAGCACATCTCATCTCATTTTCCTTTAGCTGAAATTTCCATTCTTGGGGACTTCAATGTTCACCACCAGCTTTGGCTATCATCTTCTTTCACTGACCAACCTGGTGAACAAGCCTACAACTTTTCTATCCTCCAAGATCTAGAGCAGCTGGTGCAGCACCCTACCTGACCGCCTTGGAGACACGCCCAACATTCTTGATAATTTCCTAACTACTAACCCTTCTGCTTACTTTGTGAAACTATTCTCTCCGTTGGGTTCCTCCGATCACAATCTTATTTCTGTAACCTATCCTATCGCTCCGGTGCCGTCTCGGGACCCACCTAAGCGGAGGTGCTTCTGGCACTTCAACTCAGCTAAGTGGGAAGACCTAAGGCAGTACTACTCTGATTTTCCATGGAATGATTACTGCTTCCATGTCAAACACCCATCTCTTTGTGCAGAGCGCATAACTGAGGTCATAGTCTCTAGCATGGAGGCGTACATTCCACACACTTTCTCTAATCCTAAAGCCCGTCAACCTTGGTTTAACTCTGCTTGTTCTCATGCTGTCCGAGATAGAGAAGTGGCTCACAAACGGTACCGTAAGCATCCATCTCCTGATACTCATGCCCTTTATATTTCTGCCCGTAATCATGCCAAATCTATACTTCAACTTACCAAAAACTCTTTCATGCATAGAAAATGTCAAAATCTTTCTGAATGAAATTCCTCTCGTGACTTCTGGCATCTAGCTAATAACATCTCTAACAATTTTTCTTCTATATCTTTCCCTCCTATGCTTCACCCAGATGGCTCCACAGCTGTATCATCTATTTCTAAAGCAGAACTCTTCGCTCAAACCTTTGCTAAAAATTCCACTCTGGTTGATGAAGGGCTTGTTCCTCCTTCTCCTCCACCCGCTGACTATATTATGCCCTTTTTTTTTCTTTTCTTTTTATACATTTGGGCCTATAGCGCCTGTTGGCAGTGGTGATCCAGGGCTCGGATGGTAGGCTCTGGAGGTTCACTTGAGGGCTCTGATGGTTGGTCCTCGCCCGTGGTGGCGCAGGCAGGATTCTTATAGTGACGCCTGTGTGATTAGAGGCTCATGCCGCCCCCCTGTGTCCTCCGATGCACTCGCAATCGAAGGTAGGGTTGATGGGCAGGGCATGTGGGTGTTCTTAGGCCACTCAATCAATCAATCATTGGGGGCATACGCCGGGGGGCGCGTCGCCTCGCCCACCCTACGACGGCACTCCCGGGGGTCACCACGCGCGAGTTCCCATGCAGGCTCCTTTCCCATACCAAGCAACTCTCGACAAGAAACATCAACTTGCCCCAGCCACGCGCCTTGTGGGCGCCCCGTTGGCCTCCTCCACGCCGGATTGTCTCTTACAGATACAACCCGATGGGAAGGATCGGTTTCAGGGTAGCGTGCCACATGCCCATATAGCCGAAGTTGGCGCTGACGGACTATGCAGGTAATAAGCCTCGATTCAGTCTCACGGTGCAATCGCTGATTTGACACGTAATCATCCCAGCGATACCCCATGATTCTGCGAAGACACTTATTACCAAAGGCATTGATTCGTCTCTTCAAGTCACTATTTAGTGTCCATGTCTCACAACCATAGAGTAAGATAGGGATCACAAGCGACTTGAAGATCCGGATCTTTGTCCTTCTGCACAGATACCGACAACGCCAAATACTCCCGCTGAGCGAGTCCATAACACCGTGGGCTATGCCAATCCGCCGTAAGACTTCTTGACGTGACTCGCCGTCATTATGGACTGCGCTACCAAGGTATGTAAAACTTTCCGAGATCTCAATGTCCTCGCCACACGCATGAACAGATTGTACTGCTTCATCTAGTAAGCCTCCAAACACCTGGACCTTGGTCTTGAGCCAGGAGACCTCAAGTCCCAAAGGCTTTGCCTCCTCGTGCAGCACCTCGAGAGCCATCACCAGGACCTCCAGCGACTCAGCAAAGATTACTGCATCATCGGCAAAAACAAGATCAGTGATCTTGTTGTTGCCGATGGATGCTCCACAATCACTTTGATCTACAACCTTCTCCAATACCCAGTCCATACAAGCGTTGAAAAGTGATGGGGCAAGGACGCACCCTTGCCTCACTCCTGTATTCACAGGAAAGAAGCTGGATACACCTGCCCCGCACTTCACAGCACTCTCAGTCCCAGAATACATACCAGTTATCAAACCAATAGTCCTTGCAGGAATCCCTCGAGGTCGCAGAAGATCCCAAAGTGACTCACGATGCACTGAGTCAAACGCCTTCTTGAGATCAACATAGGCTGCAAGCATCCCCTGTCGAAACTCACGTCGGCGTTCCATCAGGACACGAAGCGCTAGGATACGGTCCATTGTTGACTTACCAGGCGTGAACCCAGACTGCTGAGGTCTCTGATGCTTCACCAGATGACTGCGAATCCGTGTCAGCAATAGATGGGCAAGCACCTTGCCTGGTACGCTGAGCAGTGTAATACCGCGGTAATTGTTGCAGTCCTGACGGTCCCCTTTCCCTTTCCAGATAGGGACGACCAGCCCCCTTTTTCAGTCAGGAGGAATGGTACCTGATTGCCACACGGCAGTCAGGACAGCATGCAACCGGCGGATCATGGCCTCACCCCCAGCTTTGAGGAGCTTCGCACTGATATTACAAACACCAGCTGCCTTTCCACCCCTCAACTTTGCTACAGCCTCTCTGACTTCGTCAAGAGAGGGTACGGTTTCGTAAATGGGAGGATCGGCATCCACTGCCTGTAACCCAGTGGTGTGAAGCTGCTCAGTTGGAGGGTCCACCATGAACAACTGCCCAAAGTACTCAGCCCAACGAGCCATCTGCCCATCCATGTCCGACACGAGGCGCCCATCTGCTGTTCGAATAGCACTCGCCCGAGAAGGAGACTTGGAACGGAGCTTCTTCAGGGCTTGGTAGGCGGGTCGGAGGTCATTAGCGTTCAAATGACCCTCGACATCCTCAGCGAGACTCCTGACATACCTCTCCTTGTCTCTCTTGGACCCCAGGAGGGTTCTAGTCCGGCGTGACAGAGCGCTGTGCTGGTCACGGTTCCCAGCCAACCTGGCAGCGCGACTCTCCTCGATTTTCTGCAGCGTCTCCGTCGAGACAAAACCACGCCTTGACCTCGGGCGCTCCCCAATACACTCCTTGGCAGCCTGTAGAGCTTCACGTTTGAAGGTATTCCACAGTTCTACAGGGTCCCCGAGAACACCGAGCACATCAAACTGATTTGAGACTGCCACCGCATACTCATGAGCACATGTCAAGTCCTTCAGTTTCTCAAGACGATACACAGTATGGTTTGCTCCTGAGATTCTTCTGGACTTGACATGAAGCTTAAGTATAGCAACAACAAGTCTGTGATCTGTTCCAAAGAACTCAGCACTCCGGTAAACCCTGCAGTTCTGGAGGATCCTCCAACGAGTACTAACGAGGATGTGATCGATCTCCTTAGCTACCCCTCAGGCATTACTATACCATGTCCAGCGGTGCAGCTCTGGCCTCTGATACCAAGAACCTGCAATTCTCATCCTTCTGGATCTTGCAAAGTTCAGAAGCAGAGAACTGTTGGTGTTTCTGGTACCGGAGCCATGGGGACCAACACATAACTTGTAGCCATCTCTCACAGTGCCAGTAGTAGCATTGAAGTCACCCAAGACAATGAGTGTGTCCTGAGGAGGACACTGGTCTAAAACAGAGTCGAGTTTGGCGTAGAACATCTCCTTTTCTTCAGTTTTATGCATCTCGGTAGGAGCGTACAGTGCAACAAGAGACATGAAACCCAGAGTGTGTTTCATCCTCACCCGCATTATAAACTCATCAACCGGAGTCACCGCAACAACTGACGGCTGCAGTTTACTGGAGATGCCTATAGCTACTCCCCGTTCACGGTGACCATTGCTCATGCCGGACCAGTAGTAGGTGTAACCCCCACTGCTAGTCTCACCACTGCCAGGCCTCCTCGTCTCAGAGAGTCCCACTATATCCACCCTCAGCCTACTGAGCTCGCCCGATAGGAGAGCCTGCAGTGGCGTCACCGCGGGGGGGCTAAGGGGGACTTAGCCCCCCCAAGTCAAGGACTCAGCCCCCCCAAAATTGTTGCTAGTAGCCTGCTACCCAAAAACAATAAAAAGGAATATTTATCCAATTTTCCATGCCAGAGCAAAACCTTATTTTTCACACTTATGTTTACTGTTTAACTGTTTAACTACAGTATCCCATGTACCTGTTTTTGTGCAATAAGGGAAATACCTTGAATATATTGTAAGTTTATATTTTTATATTTTTTTCATTATCAAGATAAAACCTTACTGAGAAACAAACCAGAAACATACATTGTGCAATTCCTTTGTGTTTGTTAGTGGAGAGAGAAAAATGGCAATTTTATTATTTTGTATAGACAATAAAATGTTTCTTTAAATTATCAAATTTAGTTAATATGGTATGATGCATGGTATAACTCTAGCTGAAGGCCTCTTCCATTTGTGCCCAAGTTGCATGAACCAGTTCTTTCAGTTCAGGGTTGGGTTTCTGGGTTCAGGGTTGGGTTTCGCGTGTCACAAATGGAACGCAAAAACCCCGTTTTTTGTTTACAAACATACTCAGCTGGCGAGGCAATTTAAGAGAGAGAGAGAGAGAGAGAAAAGAGAGGGAGGAGAGGGGAGAGAGAGAGAGAGAAGAGAGAGAGAGGAGAGAGAGAGAGAGAGAGAGAGAACGAGAGAGAGAGAGAGAGAGAGAGAGAGAGAGAGAAGAGAGAGAGAGAGAGAGAGAGAGAGAGAGAGAGAGAGAGAGGAGAGAGAGAGAAGAGAGAGAGAGAGAGAAAGAGAGAGATACGAGAGAGAGAAGAGAGAGAGAGAGAGAGAGAGAGAGAGAGAGAGAGAGAGAGAGAGAGAGAGAGAGAGAGAGAGAGAGAGAGAGAGAGAGAGAGAGAGAGAGAGAGAGAGAGAGAGAGAGAGAGAGAGAGAGAGAGAGAGAGAGAGAGAAGAGAGAGAAGAGATAACGAGAGAGAGAGAGAGAGAGAGAGAGAGAGAGAGGAGAGAGAGAGAGAGAGAGAGAGAGAGAGAGAGAGAGAGAGAGAGAGAGAGAGAGAGAGAAGAGAGAGAGATAGAGAGAGAAGAAGAGGAGAGAGAGAGGAGAGAGAGAGAGAGAGAGAGAGAGAGAGAGAGAGAGAGAGATGAGAGAGAGAGATAGAGAGAGAGAGAGAGAGAGAGAGAGGAGAGAGAGAGAGAGAGAGATGAGAGAGAGAGAGAGAGAGAGAGAGAGAGTAGACGAGAGAGAAGAGAGAGAGAGAGAGAGAGAGAGAGAGAGAGAGAGAGAGAGAGAAAAGAGAGAGAGAGAGAGAGAGAGAGAGAGAGAGAGAGAGAGAGGAGAGAGAGAGAGGAGAGAGAGAGAGAGGAGAGAGAGATCAGAATCAGAATCAGAATGCTTTATTCCATTAATGTACAATGGCTTTTCTCTTACTTACTAAAAATAACATATACATGGTGAAATATAGTTACATGGAAGAATGTAGATTACTTACATAATAAGACATAATACATATATGTATATACATAACAAAGCATAGTGTATAAATAATTATGATATTTGAAAATTCTTAGCAAAGGCCACCTTGAAGAGCGTAAGTAGTTAAGGCTTTTTTGAAACTCGTGAGTGACGGGAGTTCTTTTATATTAGAAGGGAGCTTGTTCCATGCTCTCGGTCCACTTACTAATAAAGAACGGGCACCATTGTCTGTGTTCACTCTTGGGACAAATAGGTTTCGATTTTGTCTTGTTATGCAGTCATTTATCTGTGTTACAAATGGTAAGTTCAATAGCCACTCAGGATAATACTTATGGGTCACTTTATACACCATCATGCATTGATCAAATTTCACTTTTTCTTTCATCTTTATCCACTTAAGTTCTTGTATCACAGGAGTCGCACGGTCGCGTCTTTTGTAACCCCCAGCAGCCACTTTGGCAGCGAAGTTTTGCAGTTTTTGTACTTGCTGCATGAGGGTTTCATTGGCGTTGCCCCATATCTTGAGTCCGTAATTAATTACACTTAACACTAGTGTATGTATAACAATCACTCTGGTGTCCTTGTCAAATAAGTCTTTCACTCTATTTATGAACATTAATACTCCTGTTACTTTCTTAGTGAGTTGGTGTATGTGTGTGTCGAAGGTCATGTATCTGTCAAAGTAAACACCCAATATTTTGACATGCTTGGTTATTGTTATATTATTACCGTTAAAGTTGATGGTCATATCGTCTGGAATGTTCGATAACAATTGCCGTGTTCCAATAAATATAAATAGAGTCTTTTTAGAATTTAACATAAGACCACTTTTTAGGAAGTAAGTCTTGGCATTCGACAGCGTTACTTTAGCTCTGGTGATTAGTTGGTCTACGTTACTGATATTGCCACTGTGGATAAACTGTGTATCGTCTGCATACTGAACTAAAACACAATCGTTTACGTACTCCGAGATATCATTAACAAATATAGAAAAAAGAATAGGGCCAAGGATAGAGCATTGTGGGACTCCATATGTTACTATAGATTTGGATGATATGTTATTGTTTAGTCGGACTGATTGGGTTCTATTAGACAGATAATTTTGGATCCAGAAAGGGTCAATACGTAACTTAAGGCATCTCTGCACTAGAATGTCGTGATTAACGCTGTCGAATGCCTTTGACAAGTCATACAAAGTTATCATAGTTATTCTCTTATTATCTAGGTTACTATATACATGGTTGGATATTACTGTGAGAGCAGTTTCAGTGGATAATTTTGGCCTGAATCCATGTTGAGTGTCGGAAAGTAAAGCATTCTCTTCTAGGTGGTCGGAAAGTTGTTTAGCTACAATTTTTTCTAAAACCTTTGATAATACAAGAAGGAGAGATATAGGTCTGTAATTAGAGCTCATATTACTATCCCCTCCTTTAAAGATAGGGACAACAACAGCATGTTTCCAGGGATTGGGAAATCTACCTGTAGCGATTGAGGTGTTGAATATACAAGTTAGGTAAAAAGCCGTGATTAAGAGGCTGTCTTTTATAAAACTTAGGGAAATGCCATCGCTACCTACAGATTTGGTCTCCTTTAGTTTGGATATTGTGATAATTACAGTATCAACATCAACTGGTTTAGGCCTGAAGAAATTTTTGTGACCCCCATTATCATTATCTGGGTTAGTATCATTGTTAGTAAATCATTTTGCACTTCTCAAAAGTTTTTCTTCCTACTTAGCAAAAAAGTTGTTAAATTCCTCCGCCTTGTCATTAACATCATCGTTAGTGATTACGTTGTGTGATTTATTGTTAGGTACGATACCTCTGATATTATTCCACATCTGTGCTGAGTTACCTTTACTTTGATGGAACTTATTGTGGTAGTATGTCTTTTTTGCCTCATGAAGCTTGTCCTTAACGCGTTTCTTTTCTTCTGTATATTTGTTGTAAAGTTGTACGTTGTGTCTATCTAATTTCAACTTGCCTTGTAAACTATCTCTGAAATTCATGTTATCTTTCATTTCCTTGTTAATCCAAGGAGCAGGTGGTCTATTTACATATGCAGTTACCATTGGAGCAACTTGGTCTAGACATGAAATGAATACTGTGTTGAGTATTTTTACCTGCTCATCAATGTCATCAGTTAATGTAATATTGTTCAAGTAGTATAAGGTGCGGTTTAGCAATGCGTCACAAAAGTTATTTTTGTTGTATTTAGCCATGCTTCTGAACGTTTTCTTTATTTTTGGTCGTTTAGGTTTATTGATATCGATCTTTGAGATAATCATGTCGTGATCTGCGATAGTACTGGGAAGGCAATCATGGTTGATAATACTTTCTTTTTTGTTTGTAATGAGAACATCGAGTAGTGTGGCAGACTGAGGATTAAGATAAGATTTTCATCCTATCTAGACACTTTGCAAGTACCAACTACAAGGTTATTGACTATACAAAGCGCCGCCACGTCAGCATGAACTAGGCGGACTCGAACCGCTGACCGAATGCACAGGGACGCTGCACATTGGGAACTCACGTCTCTACCAACCTTGTCACCCTGACGGGCGGCAGACTGAGGAGTAACTCGAGTTGGTTTGCTTATTAATTGGAATAGTCTGCAAGCATCAACTATTTTCTGAAGTTTACTGTTGTTAACTAAAAGGTTATCATTAAGGTCACCGAAAATAAACATGTGTTTCTTACGTAGATTAACGTGCTTGAAGACTTCCGACAGATAATCGTATGAGGCAGCGGGAGCTTTGGGATGTCTGTATATGCACCCTACAATGATTGATGGTAGTTTTCTGCATTGAATTGTAACCCATATGTTTTCAATACCAGTACAGGGTTCAACATATGGTATGATTACCTTAGAACTTAAATTATCCTTAACATAAATACACACTCCGCCTCCGCGGCCCTTGTCATGTCGAAATAGATTATAACCTGGTACTAGTATAAATGAATCAGGTGTGTTGTTAGCAAGCCAAGTCTCGCTAATACAGAGAACATCTGTATCACGATCATACAAAAGTAGTTTTATTCATCAAAGCTTGATAAGAGAGACTGGGCATTGATGTGTTCTATGGAGAGACAGTCCTTAGTTTTACCATAATTTACAACGGCAACGTCTTCTTCGCCTAGAACCTATTCTCTATAGTACATACATGACCTACTTTTGTGACCTAACTGATAACATGTTGTGCATCGTATTTTATGGTCGAACCTGCAGTTGTTTTGGGTGTGATTTGTCTCACCACAATTATAGCACGCCCCTCGCCTGTGCTGCCTTGATTGTGGTGGTGGAGGCGTGGAGCCCTGGATGTGGGGGTGGGGCTGGCTAGCATTCCACCCATGGGAGGGATGCGGTTGAGAGCTGCCGTGACGGGAGGCGGAGGTCAGGTAGTGAGGATTAGCGCGCCTCCCCTCCCAAGGTGCAGTCAGGTCACTGTCTCGCATTCCATGATTCCCAGGTGGATGAGGGTGGCGAGGAGGATTGTAGTGGCGGGCGGGCGGGGCGGGTCTATGGGTGTGACCTGAGCTCCCTCGGCGTAGCCCAACCCTTCTCCTTCTCTTCTTCTCATAACGAGAGAGAGAGAGAGAGAGAGAGAGAGAGAGAGAGAGAGAGAGAGAGAGAGAGAGAGAGAGAGAGAGAGAGAGAGAGAGAGAGAGAGAGAGAGAGAGAGAGAGAGATAACAAGAGAGAGAGAGATAACGAGAGAGAGATAACAACAGAGAGAGATAACGAGAGAGAAAGATAACGAGAGAGGGAGATAACGAGAGAGGGAGATAACGAGAGAGAGATAACGAGAGAGAGAGATAACGAGAGACAGATAACAAGAGAGAGAGAGATAACGAGAGAGAGATAACGAGAGAGAGATAACGAGAGAGAGAGCTAACGAGAGAGAGAGATAACGAGAGATATAACTCAGCTAGCTGCTATGTGAAGGGATCATATCAAGTTTAAGATCGCGGGAACGCATGGACTCCACCAGCCATGTATGCCTCTTGTATGCCGTCTGATATCCTCTCCGACTCGTGCATGCGGAAAACCCATCACGATAAGAGAAATAGGGCCCAAGGCGACCATTGTTTGTTATGAACTGAAAACTCTACCCAAGCTACCCACCTCTCAATGTGAGTAGAGAAAGTTCACGGGTTTTGCTGAGTCACTACGCGCTTTGCCTCGGACCCAGGTTTTCGTGCGCAAATGGAACGCCTGAACTCTTGGGTTCCGTGAACTGGTTCTTGAAATGTCGCAAATGGAAGAGGCCTTCTGTTAATTTATGTGTCATGTAATTAAAGCTTAATTCCACTTTCTTCTCTTTTTTGGGCCTCAAAATTACCCTGGAACTGATTAATTTTCAAAATTACCCCCCTACCCCCCAGCTGGATAGGCTCACTGCGCTCGCAGTGAGCTCGCTAACCACCCCGGGGCTAAAGCCCCCCCAAATTTGTTTTCCTGGTGACGCCACTGAGGAGAGGTAGTCGATGATCGTCTGAGAGGCTCAGAACGTTCCACGAGCCCACACGAAGAACCCTCCGCAGGTTGATCCCAGGAGTGATTCGACGGGCAGGCGCCGCTTCTGCACCGCCCCGGCCACCCCCATAAACAAAAGTTGGGCTAGGGGGCCCTACCACTTGATTTAGAGTGCGGGATTCCCGAGGGCCTTGCCCCGCACTCGTCATAGGCAGACCCCTCCCCTGCGTCGGCATTGGAGGGGTCTGCATGGTCGGGCCCCCCGGCAAAACCGGGTCAGGGGCACCATCACCGCGCCCCCGGCCTCTACCTCTTAGAATGTTAGTGACTAGATTTGGTTTTTACAGGGAGGGGTTGCAAACCCCCCCAACCAATCTATGTCAGGGATTGGCCTTACTGCTCACCGAGGTCAGGGACGCAGAACCCCCTGTAGGGATTATCCCCAGGCTGCCCACTATTTCACCCATAGCTGGGGCTGGATGGCCATTGACTCAATAGTGAGTTCATCTGCCCTTAAAGATGGTCTTATTTTTAGTCCATCTGGGGATCCAGCAGACCCTCCTCACTGGTTGAACCAGTGGGGGGGCCGGTTTAGTCGCCGACGATCCGACCATGTGGCTGGTTGTACTGGGTTACATGTTACCAGTAGCAGTTACCAGCTTAGGCCACTCGACGATGGAGAAAGGTTTTGGTTTTCTTCAGGGATCGAACTCGGCTCACCGAGAACGCTAGTCGGAGACCTTAACCACTCCGCTACCGCCTCCGCAAACCGCTAACGCCTGTCATTAAGATCCTTCGGAATGATGTTTTCTTTGCCCTTTCTGGCCTAGATCCTCGGAAGGCTTACGGTCCTGACGGAGTCCCTCCTATTGTTCTCAAAAACTGTGCTTCTGTGCTTGCACCTTGCCTGGTCAAACTTTTCGGTCTTTGTCTATCTACTTCCACCTTTCCTTCATGCTGGAAGTTTGCTCACATCCAACCTGTTCCTAAGAAGGGTGACCGTTCTAATCCTTCAAACTACCGTCCTATAGCTTTGACTTCCTGCCTTTCTAAAGTTTTTGAATCTATACTTAATAAGAAGATTCTTAAGCATCTATCTGCTCACAATCTTCTATCTGATCGTCAGTACGGTTTCCGTAAAGGGCGATCTACTGGCGATCTTCTAGCTTTCCTAACTGAATCTTGGTCATCCTCCTTTAGGGGTTTCGGTGAAACTTTTCCTGTTGCCCTTGACATATCAAAAGCTTTTGATAGCCGCCCATTCTTCCTCAGCTTCCCGGTCTGACGGTCCCCGCATCAAGGGACGCAGACAGGGATTGAGAGACGAGCCTGGCCCTAGGGGCACTTCTACGTTGGACACCTTGCTTCTGTCCAACGTGTCCCAGGCCTTGTCTTACAGAGCATTACATGATATTTTCAAAGCTTATGGTGTGGTTCGCCGCATCCGTCTTATTTATGATGACAATGGACAATCAAATAGGTGCTACATAAATTTTGCTGCAGCAGATGATGCATCCTCTACTTATGAGGAAGCCACAAAAATGGAAATTGGAGCGAGACATTACAGAGCCGAACTCATTCGCTCTGTAAATGTTGGAGACGGCCCTGATGACTACATCCCCAACACTTTTGAGGAAACTACGACATCTACTCCACCTGTCCGCCACAGCCCTACCCCTTCTTGGTGCGTGGCTTATTATAAGGAAAGTGGTGGCAACTTTTTCCTTGCGGCGCGGTATTTGGAGAAAGAAATTGGAATGATCCCGGAAGGCCACCTGAAAAGGTATGGCAGGGGGTTCTAATCCGAGCAAGGACCTTACTCA
>JACEEZ010022351.1:55000-61313 GCA_016584305.1 Chionoecetes opilio | reverse complement strand
AATTTTCATGGGCAAAAAAAAAAAATGTATACCTAACCTAACCTCACCAAACCTATATATAAGATCCAGGAATTACAACATAATTTATTAAAGTATCTCTAGGAGATTATTAGGGGAATATTATATATATATCCGTATTAAGGGTATATCATATCTACCCCTATTATTATATATACTCTTAATAGGCATTATTAAATAGTGTATTAATATTAAAGATATATTTTACCCTATGTTTCCTTATAAAAGCATTTTATACCGTAACTATTAAGCGTAGAGTAAAAATGCATAGCAGTAAAGTTGTTAAGCTTGGTGTGTTCTACCGAATGTCATTATCAGAAATAAATTATCTCACGTTGATTTTGAGATATTTAATAGTGTATGTAAAAAATACATCAATACAATTTTCTCACTTATTTAAACTCTAAATTAATTTTGATATGGCTCATTAGAAAGGCCTGCTCAAGCTTTATCTATACTCTTTCAAATAAAGTTCCTGTAAGCCTCATAGTTTGGGAGTTATTTACGAAAATTATTTTTTTTACTGAAAATCAAAGGTGTACCCCTTTTTTAGATACCTATTATATCAATAGGTAAAACACCTCCAGTTTAACGTTTGTTTTTTGTTACTCTATTAATATTTCCTCTAGGACTAATAATTTCAAATGGCAAAAAAAACAAAAACAAAAAAAAACTAACCTAACCAAACCTACAGTATATATAAGATGTAGGTATTTTCACATAATTCATTTAAATATATCTTTGGAGATTATTAGGGGCTTATTATTGTACCCCTAATAAGGGTATATAATATCCTACCCCTCTAATTATATATACCCTTAATAGGGGTTATTGAATAGGGTATTAATATCACATATATATTTCACCTAATGTTTCCTTATAAAAGCATTTTACTCCGTAACTATTAGGCCTAGAGCCTAGAAGCAAAGTTGTTAAGCTTAATGTGTTCTTTCCAAAACCATAATCAGATTGTCAATTATGTCTTGTAGATATTGAGATATTTAATGTTATGTCAAAAATTCAGCAATATAATTTTTTCATTTATGAAAGTCGTCGAAAACTTTTTCGAGTTTTAGTCACATAGTAATGGATTCAAGCTGGAAAAGCGTAAATTGAAAAAAGAATTAGGGAAACTGGTTCACAAATAGAGTGGTAAATGATTGGAACGGACTGAAGAAGATAAGATAAGATAAGATAAGATAATTTTATTGTCACATTGAATACATACAACATGAAATTCGTTTTTGCATAAAGCTCACCCGTAAAGTGCAAATAACAATTTTACAATACAAAATTAAGTATATTAATCATACTATTTACAGAGTATCATTCCTAATACCAGATACCTGTCACCACCTATATGCACGCACCACAGTGATATAACTATTTACAGACCTAAGTTACTGGGATGCTATATAGTTGTACAGTTTTATACTCTTAGGAATAAAATAATTTTTAAATCTACTTGTATGTTGCATAGGGAGTGCTAATCTCCTGCCTGATCTAAGAAAAGTGTATTGACAGTTCAGTGGGTGATTTACATCATTCATGATCTTATCTACCTGCTTCATTACACTGCTATTGTATAATTCATCTAGTGGTACAGTTTTTGCGTGGAGTCTACCCGCGGTCTCTACAATTTTCTTCATTTTATTTTTGTCTCTACATGTTATTCTTCCATACCATAATGTAATTGAGAAACACAAGATGGATTCTACTACGGACTTATAGAATAGAGACAATATTACTTTATCTACTCGGATGTTTCCCAATATCCCTAGAAAATGGATACGTTGCTGACATTTCTTGTACATCTGTTGTGTACTTGGAGAGCCTGTTAATTTGTCATCAATGATTATGCCTAAGTACTTGTATTCATTCACTCTTTCAACTTGTTCATTGGCTATAACAATAGGGTCAGGCACATAATTTTTTTTTTACTCTAAAATCTATTATCATTTCTTTTATTTTCTTTACATTGAGGGTTAAGAAATTTTCATTACACCAATTTACAAAATTATTGACTTGAGTTAAAAATTCTCTTGAGTTATCATTCTTAGTTATACCTATAATTGCAGTATCGTCTGCATATTTGACTATGGGACAGTTAGGATAGTTGCTTTTGCAATTATTTGTGTACAGAGTGAAAAGTAACGACGAAAGAACACACCCTTGAGGAGCTCCGGAACTACCTGTCTAAGGAATAGACAGGTAGTTAGTGCGGAGTCATTAGGGAGCTTTAAAAGGAGGCTAGATACATTCATGGATGGGGATTAAAGGTGGATGTAGTTACACGTTACTGTTAAGAAGTAACAGGATCTACCATGTGTAGGTCTCACGGCCTCTTGTAGCTTCCTTATTTTCTTATGTTCTTATTTGGGAAGGCGGTAGCAGAGTGGTTAGCGTCTCCGAGTGGCGTTATGCGTGACCCGAGTTCGATCACCGATGAAAACCAAAATCCATTAATAACTTTCTGTACCGTCGAGTGGCCTAAGAATACCCACATGCTGCCCACTAACTCTACCTTCGATTGCAAGTGCATCGGAGGACACAGAGGGGCGGCATGAGCCTCCAATCACAGGCGTCACCAGAAAAATCCTGCCAGCGCCAACTCGGGCGAGTGCCAACCATCACAGGCAGCAAGTGAACCTCCAGGGCCTACCATCCCACCCCTGGAGGTCACTGCCTAACAGGTGCTATAGGCGAGTATGTAAAGAAACAACAACTAATGTTACTCCTTAGTGTGCACTTAAATTGATATATTGAGGAGTGGTCACATTCAGGGGAAGGTAAAATGTGAGCTATAACATCTAAATGTTAATATATTATATATATAATATATATATATATATATATATATATATATATATATATATATATATATATAATATATATATATATATATATATATATTATAATATATTTATATATATATATATAATATATATATTATATATATATATTATATATATATATATATAATATATATATATATATATATATATATATATATAATTTATAATAATAATAATTAGGGTGGTCCAATGTATATGGGTGATTTGGTTTTTTCAATTTTTTTTCGGTGCTCATTACTCAAACATATCCACTAGATGAAAAAACAGTTCAGTTTAAACTTTTCCCAAATCAATGAATATTTTAGGTATGCGCACATCAGCCGAAATTCATGCCTTAAAGTAAGAGCTTGGTATTAATCAAAATTCCCTCAGTTGTCACAGAGGAAAATATATGTATATTGGCAACTCTGTTAGGCTATCCTGCAATATGGCAGCTGTATAGTATAGCTCACTAGCTCAGTCTTCCGGCACCAATGCTGTAGTCCAGAGGTGTCAAACTGGTTGCCCAATTTCACAATTTCTGGTGAGTAAATGCTTGGTTAACCGGTTTTATCTTAGCTGTTCTACATTTATTTGATGTCATTGGTTATTGTAGCTTATAATGAATGGTAACAAAGATGTTAAGAGTGAGTATTCACCGTTGAAATTTATAGCAGAGGGTGTTGATAGTCAGTCAGAAAATAACCTTACACATGCAATAAATTAAACTTTCCATTGCAAACCCTTGCCTATTCTAACGTAACCCAGCCTTGCCTTACCTAATTCAACCAAGCCTTACCTAACCTATTTTTATTTTTATTAAAGTAGACTATATTCATTATTTGTTTTAATGAAACCTAGGTTTTCCCAATGTTTGTATGCGAGTGATTCAATGTTATCATTCAATTTTATCGAAAAGCTAACCTAATTTATACCTACTGTGATTTCTTTAAGATTTAAGTAGACTTGGCCCTCAAGCCATCAACTAAATTGGAATGTGGCCCTTGGGATGGATTGAGTTTGACACCACTGCTAGTGTAGTCCATAAGGTGTGTTCTGTGATGTTTAGTTCATGTACCTACGAGCCTAATCTATCTCGCATACTGATTCCCGTGAATTTGTACATTATTTCAAGTATATTCTGTTTATTATACTTTACTTATTCACTATAGTTGTATGTCATGTGTATATCACCAAAATATGTTTCCTTACAGAATGAAATAATGGCGACTGCACTACGTAAGAAGACAGCTATCTACCTCATAGGAAACACGATTGAATTCATCCCCAAGTCACGTCTGCCTATTCCTAAACAAGTTTTTCAATGTCTTTTCCATCACCTGAAGCTAAGCACACCAATTCTCACAAAAAAGGAGTGCATCAGTATAGTGGTGAAGGAAACAATGGATATATGGAGAATTGCTCGCATCCCAACTCAAGAGGAGCGCAATATCAAACGAACACTAGAGGAAATCCTGAATACCTGGGAGAAATTGAAGTAAGGATCTACCAGGAATGGTCAGCTACAGGCAGAGAAAGAAGAAACATTCTCAAAAAAACCTTGATCATGTCTTCAATATCAAGCATCATGATGCAGACAATCTGATTCTGTTGAATCAGATTTCAGAAATTGAAAATCAGAAATCAGAAAAATGGTTTTCTTGGAGGATCAACAGGGAGAACGCAAGTTTCACATGGGACAACCCGATAAAGTGATGGCCAAGAAAGAAATGAAGCAAATATACCAGAAGGAGCAAGCATAAATGAGAAAGGAAAAGGAAAAATAGCGGATGCATGAAGATCTAGAGACTGTTCAGTTGGAATCAAGTAGCAGCTCTGATGAAGATGAAGGAGACCTTTCAATTTCAAAAGAGCCTAGAGTCGAAAAATGGATCCAGATTTTAAAGTTTCCTGGCCCATCACTGCTACTTCTCATGTATTATCTCTAAACAAATCTAAAACTTAGTTTTCTGGTCGTTCCTGCCTGCTGCCTTTTCGTTGGATAGAACCAATACAAGTGACCGCTTAGCCGTTTCACATTGTTGGAGCTAGCAGCTACTGCAGGCAGAAAACTTGGAAGGACATTTGTGAGCTGCCTATCCAGTCGTTCATCCAGTCAGGAGAGTCCCGCATCCAATTTAATTGTAGAGATCACACTCTTCTGTTGAAGGCCAAACTCTCATATCTTCTGGAGCCCAAGAACAGTAATAGTGGTTCATTGGATGGTAAGACCCTTCCATCTCTAACAGGAGAGGAATCCCTGTTGAATGTCCTCCTCATACTGATTCGTCATCGGGGAAAGGTATAATCTTTTTCAGTAGGGAATGTCCAATTGGGCGTTCTACACCTATCATCGGAACAGGAGTGGCGCAAGCTAGGTGCTAGTTGGTGGATACTCTGAAAAATGGAGACTGTTCGTAACCGTGTTTGTCACCATGTGTTTTGACACCACTGCCGCCAACCACTGTCATGTTCGTGAGCCTTTGTTACCTTGAATATGAAGAGAAGGTTGAGAAGAACCTCCTATAACCTTCCCTTGGCCAGACACAATATTTTTGGAGATTTTTTCTTCAAGATGTTCTTCAAACCTCTTCATGTTCATCCGTGGTCCTAGATGTGCTGTTGTTCCAGAGGTTTAAAAAGCCAAATGGCATAATCAAGCAGCTGGAGTTCAAGACGGGAAAGACTTAACGGGCAATATCCTGCAATATTGAGGGAAAATTCTGCATGGTGCAAAAAGTTTTCGAATACTACATGAAAGCTCTCAAACAACTCAGCCCCGGGACATTATCTCCACTTATGGGCTTTGGTGATATTTTTGGTGGGACTCCTCCTGAGGGATTCGTTTTGGAACCCCGGGCCCCATACACAAATGTTGGATGGCAAAGCTTATACTCCCGAATTCATGTTTAAAACCCCCAGTTCCACTAACCATCAAGAAAAAATTTGATTCAACCATTTTCCTTTTTTTTTGCTTTGTTACTTTTAATGTTGTTCAAAGCTCCGGGAGTGTTTGAAGCTCCAAGCAAGATATATCTTTCCTCAAAAAACTTCATTACTATGGGGAGAAAATAGATGAATCAGTTGGAACCAGCAACAAAGGCTTTCCAGCGGCCCCTGGTTTCGAGTAGGATCGTAGCTTGGCTCCTTCAGGATAGTGTTTCATTATGAAAATTAAATTCTTCAGTTTATAAAGGGAAAGGGAAAAAAAAAGGAACGCCCAAAAAAGCAAATAGTCAAGAAAGGGGAAAATTCCATCGCGGGAGTTTAAAAAAACCTGGCACCCAAAAATACAAAACCGTTCTTTCAAACCTCTCCTGGTTTCGGATTCTCCCCAAAGGGATCCAAGCCAATGGAAAGACGATCCCCTTTCCTTCATAAGGAAAAAATTCTACAAAAGATGCGGGGGGAATAATGTGGGTGCAAAGCTGTGAAACTTATCGAGGGGCTACAACCCTTCA